>MVAP01000064.1:0-109341 GCA_014825765.1 Cystofilobasidium macerans | reverse complement strand
CCCTATCAAAGACGTCCGATCTCCCTCCCCTTCAGCCTAGCGAGAGCTAGCCTCCACCCTCCTCGTCTTCATCGCCCCCCCCCCCCCCCCCCCCCCCCTCTTTTCCCCCCCCCCCCCCCCCCCCCCCCCCCCCCCCCCGCACGACTGACTGACGTTACTCCCCCCCTCTCCCTTCGCCCCATCTCCAACGAACGACCATGCTCACAGGCTCATCCAAGCTCTCTCGGCCGTGCCTTGGGGGGAGCCCGAGGGAGGCTCCTCCGCTTCGGATCAGGATGACGGGGACGACACCTCGTCCGACGACGATGACAGCGCAGACGAGGCACAAAACGACCGACGAGGGGGCACCGCCGTCGTTGCTGCCACCGAGCGGCGCTCCCAGGTCGACCCCTCCTCTCCTGCTTCCAGGGGCGGTCCGAGCGATAGCGACGCTCCTCACCCATCCTCGCAGCAGCAGCAGCAGCAGCAGCAGCAGCCTTCTTCCCGTTCCGCCGAAGCGACAGCAGCGGCAGCGGCGCCCGACTCGCCCCGGACCGTCGACGTCAAGGCCGGTCGCCGAGCGGGCCACTACAACGACGAGGGCCTCTACTTCCCCTTCCCGGAGAACACCATCGCTCGCCATGCCAGAGCGCCGGACGAGGTTGAGCGGTCGTACGAGCGGGCGCCGACGACGACGGCCGCGGCGGCCAACGACGACGACGACGACGAGCAGCGTCGCCAGCAGCAGCAGCAATCGTCGGTCGCCAAGAGTGAGCTCGACGTCGGTCGAACCGACGATGCAGACGTCCCCTCCGGCTCGCTCGCCTCCTCGGAGGTTCCCCCCCACCACGCCGGCCACCACCCCCACGGGCATGCAACGACGACGACGGCAGCAGCGGCGGCGGCGGCGACGGCGACGGTCTCGAGGAATGGCGGCCCTCGGATCCGCGACGCGGCGCTCCTCAACGCCCGGTCGGGCGACAAGACGGCCGGTCACGTCAGCGGTGGACTCTCGGGCCGACTCGAGGACGTCAAGCATCGGCCGGCCAAGGCAGGCGGGCCCTTGGCGACTCGAACCGAGGACGTCGTCGATCGACAGGGCCGAACCCGGGGCAAGGTTGACGTCCAGGATGGCAACGAGGTGGATCCCGAAGAGGAGAGGGCCCACAACGCCGATGGCGAGACCGATGATGACGACGACGACGACGACGAGCGCGTTGGTCGAGGAGAAAGAGGGCAAACGACGACGAGCAAAAAGGACGACGGCGGAGGCGAGACGGACGACAGCTCCTATGCGCGAAAGCTGACGCGCCGCCAGGAGCGGGCCGAGATCGAGGCCGAGCAGGCGGCGCTCGAGGCCCGCATTCCCTCGCACCCCCCTCCGCCTCCGGCGTCGTCGTCCTCGCCGCCGCCCCCCTCACCCGCCAACTCGCTCGCGCCGACGTCGTCGTCGTCGTCAGCCGCCGGCGCCGGCGGCAAGAAGCAGCAGCAGCGGGAGACGGACGTCGAGCGCTGGCGGCGCAAGGCCAAGCTGGCCGAGAAGCTCCGGACGGTGTTTGACCTGGAGGAGGTGGAGCAGGTCGTCCGTGAGATGGGTTGCTGGCTACTTCGCTCAGTCTGTGCGTCGTCTCCTTTTCTTTCCCCCCCCCCCCCTCCCCTCCCCTCTCCCTCCTCTCTCGCCCCCTTACTTCCTACTGGCTCTGTCCTTCTTTTGGCCAGGGCCTTGCCGCTAAAAGTGTCTTTCTTTCGGTCTGTCTCCCCCCCCCCCCCCCCCCCCCCCCCGCCTTCTTTCGTCTTCCCCACCCGACGACCCTCCCCACAGTGCTCCAAGGTCACATGTACGTGACGACCAACCACATCTTATTCTACGCCCACATGCCCGAACGGCAGGAGAACAAGATCCTCAAGAATGGTCCGCTCCTCAAGAAGAGCAAGCGGCACCTCCGCGGTAGCAAGTTCTGGTTCGTCCTCAAGAATGGCGTCCTGACGTGGTACATTTCGAGCGCGGTGGGTTCCTCCCCTCTCCTTTCTCTCCGCTCCCCTTCCACGTTTGGCTCCTTGTGCCTGTCCGCTTAATCTGACCAACCGCGGGCCCTCCTTCTTGCTTGTTCCCCCCCCCCCCCCCCCCCCCCTCCCCCCCCCCCCCCCCCCCCCCCCCTTTCCCCCCCCCCCCCCCCCAGGATCCTTACTTTCCGCACGGCAACGTGGATCTCGCAACGGCGATCGCCTGCGAGCCCCACCCGACCGATGAGCGCACCTTCCGGCTCGTCTCGCGCCGGAAAAAGTACTCGTTCCAGGCCGATACGGTTCAGAGCCGGGACGAGTGGGTCAAGGCGGTCCAGAAGGCCATGTTCCGAGTCCAGCACGAGGGCGAGAACGTCAAGGTACGAAACCTCCTTTCTCGCGCATGCGCGATCGCAAACTCGCGTCTTCCTACCTCGCCCAGACGGCTGAGCCTCGCCCCCCCTTCCCCCTTTCTTTCCAGATTGCCATCCCGTTCGAGGCCATCCTCGACATCGAAAAGTCGCCGACGCTCGAGTTTGCCGAGGCGATCGAGGTCAAGGTGCTCGAGGGCGACGACGGCGCCGACGCGACCGACCGGCGCCGGTCGCACCACCTCCACCGACCCCACCGGGCGACGGCCGCCGCGTTCGACTCGTACTTTTTCGCCTGCTTCCACGACATTGATGGCGCCCTCCGTCATCTGCGTGAGGTCGTCGACGGCTTTCACCAGCCCGATCTCGCGCTGACGAGTACCGGCGAGGTGGCCGTCGGCGAGGGCGTGCGCGACTCGACGATGAGCGGCGAGAGCCGTCGCCGACGGAGCCACGAGTGGCTCCAGGAGAAGGAGCGCAAGCGACGCGAAGGAGGAGTCGGCTCGGCCATCAAGGCTCACCTCCTCCACCCCTTTGCGAGCCCCAATGATCACGCGGTCCCGCCCGCGAGCGTCGACGGCGACGGCGACGATGACGGGCGGGAGACGACGCCGATCAAGCCCATCTCCCACACGCTCTCGCTCCAGTCGGACGCGGCCTCCTTTGGACCTCGGACCGGTTCCGACCTCGGGACGCAGCTCTCGGCCCTCCGCCTCTCGAGCGACCGGGCCAGCGACCGGACGGTCGTCCTGCCCCCTTCCTCCTCCTCCACCGAGGGCCTCGACAAGTCGCACACGTACCCACCGCCCTCCACCGGGGCGACGACGACGGCCGGTGGCGGTGGCGGTGGCGGCGACGAGAGCGGACCGGCCGGCTGGCTCAAGGAGAAGCTGCCCTCGTTGCTCAATCCGCTCCGGTTGTCCTCCTCAGCCAACAAGTCGGCATCGGTGACGCCCAAGCGGGCCGGATCACCGGCACCGCCGCCGTCGTCGTCGTCCGCTGCTACCGCGGTCGTCATTGAGGGCGACCGACCCGCCTCGCGCCGGACCGTGCGCGAGACGATCGAGCGCAACACGGCCGCCCTGACGCCGCTCGCCTCCCGCGAGACGGACGTCACCGGAGCCGGCGGTCTTGGGCGAGCGAGCACCGACAGCACGGCGACGACGACGACGACGAGCGGCCTCGGCGGCGGAGACAGCGACAGTCAGGACGGCGGCAGCGGAAGGGGCGACTTTTCCCTCGTCGAGCGGAGCGCGAGGGGCGAGCGACACGACCTCGCCGTTGAGGCCAAGTTTCACGAGGTCTTTGCGATGGACAAGTCGGAGCGCCTGCTCGAACGTCGGTTCCCTCTCTCTCTCTCTCTCTCTCTCTCTCTCTCTCTCTCTCTCTCTTCTGTCTTTCAGCTCCTCGAGTCCCCTATTGAGCTCCAACAACTGACCTGCATCTGCTTCTCGCTCTCCTTAACGCCGCGGGCAGACTTCAACGGCTACCTGTTCCGTGTGATCCCTGTCCACGGCAAGGTTTACATCTCAGAGAAGCACTTCTGCTTCCGCTCGTCGCAGCTCCTGACCAAGACGCGGGTGCGTCCGCCTGAAGAGAAGGTTCGCTTTCCCCCCCTGAGCTTGCCAAGCTGACAGCCGTCCCCGCCGGTTTCCCCCCCTTCGCAGATGGTGATCCCGATCGTCGACATCATTGCCCTCCAGCCGCAGAAGGCCTTCCGCTTCGGCCACCACGGCCTCGCCATCATCATCAAGGGCCACGAGGAGCTCTTTATGGAATTTTCGTCGGTCGAGCGGCGCGACGCCTGCAAGACGCTGCTCGACGCTCAGGCCGACGAGCTCAAGCGGCACAAGCGCGAGCCCAAGCCGGTCGACCCGGACCGTAAGGAGGCCAAGATCCTCCAGGACCTCGACGCGAGCGACATGACGGGCACGCAGGAGATGACGCGCGAGCTCCAGGAGGCCGGGCCCAAGGACGGCGTCCTGCCGCCGCCCGTCATGTTTACCTCAACGAGCTCGTCCTTCCTCGACTTTAAGCCCAAGGCGCCCATGCACATCACCTGCCTGACGATCGGCTCGCGCGGCGACGTTCAACCCTGTTCGTGCTCGCTGGCTCTCCTGCGTTTGAAGCTCGTGATCGCTCGGCCCTGACGTTCGATTCCTTATTCCGCTCCACCCTGTCAGACATTGCGCTCTGCAAGGGCCTTCAGGCCGAAGGCCACAAGGTCCGGATCGCTTCCCACGGCGAGTACCGCGACTGGATCGAGGGCGTGCGTCCCTCCGCTTCCGGTCTTCGCGTGGCACGTGGCACGCTGGTGCTGATCAGGCTTCTCCCTCCTCGCGCCTCTCACAGCATGGCATCGAGTTTGGTTACGTCGGCGGCGATCCGGCCGAACTCATGCGCATCTGCGTCGAGAACGGCATGTTTACCGTCTCGTTCATCAAGGAAGGCCTTCAGAAGTTCCGCGACTGGATTGACGACCTGCTCGTCACCTCGTGGTCAGCTTGCCAGGGGACCGACCTCATCATCGAGAGCCCGAGCGCGATGGGCGGCCTTCACATCGCCGAAGGTCTCGGCGTGCCCTACTTTCGCGCCTTTACGATGCCATGGACCCGTACGCGGGCCTACCCGGTCGGTCGCCTCGTACCCCTTTGCAGTCTTTGCTAGCGACGTCCTAGCTGACGATTGCTTCCTCTCCTCGCCCTGCAGCACGCCTTTGCCGTTCCGGACGGCCACCGTGGCGGGTCGTACAACTACATGACCTACACGATGGTCCGTCGCTGCTCGAGCGCCCACTGCCCGCCTGATCTGCGCCTGACTTCACGCTCTCTGTCATCCGAACCCCCTTCCAGTTCGACCAGGTCTTCTGGCGGGCCATCTCAGGCCAGGTCAACCGCTGGCGGAAAAAGACGATTGGTATCGGCTCGACCAGCCTCGACCGGATGGAGCAGCACAAGGTGCCCTTCATCTACAACTTCTCGCCGACCGTCGTCCCCCCGCCGCTCGACTGGTACGAGTGGATCCGCGTCAGCGGTTACTGGTTCCTCGACGGCGCCGACGACTCGGACAGCAAGAAGTGGGAGCCGCCCGAGGGCATGCTCGACTTTATCGAGCGCGCCCACGCCGACGGCAAGAAGGTCGTCTACATTGGCTTTGGCTCGATCGTCGTCTCGGACCCGGACGCCATGACCGAGTGCGTCGTCCAGTCGGTCCTCGACTCGGACGTCCGCGCGATTCTGTCCAAGGGTTGGTCGGACCGGCTTAGCGTCAAGAAGGGCGACGACGAGGCGGCTGACGACGAAGACGACGAACGGACCGAGGAGGAGAAGAAGGAGGCCGAGGAAGAGAAGAAGGCCAAGGAGGAAGAGAAGAAGAAGCAGGAGGCCAAGCAGTTCCCGCCGGAAATCTTCAGCGTCTCGTCGGTCCCGCACGACTGGCTCTTCAGCCGGATCGACGCCGCCTGCCACCACGGCGGCGCCGGCACGACCGGCGCGAGTCTCCGCGCAGGTATCCCAACCATCATCAAGCCCTTCTGTGGGTTCCTTTTGTCGCGCGAGCTGGTCTTTGCAACGAGCGCCGGATGGCTTACTCCTATCTCCCTTTTCGCGTGCAGTCGGCGACCAGTACTTCTGGGCCGATCGCGTCGAGGTCCTCGGCGTCGGCTCGAGCATTCGCAAGCTCAACAAGGATCACCTGACGGCCGCACTCAAGACGGCGACGCAGGACATCAAGCAGATCGACAAGGCCAAGCTTCTCGGCGAGGAGATCCGGGCCGAGGATGGTGTCGGCAACGCCATCCAGTCGATCTACCGCGATCTTGTGCGTCTTGTTACGCATCGCTTAAATCTGCCGCGACGCTCGCGCTGACGCTGCTGTTTCCTGCCCCACAGGAGTACGCCAAGAGCCTCATCAAGCACCCCGACGAGGTGGCCTCGTCCGCCGCCTCGTCGCCGGTGTCGTCGCCTTCGACCTCGGTGCGCGAGCTGCCGTCCTCCGCAGCGGCAGCCGATCAGACGCAGGACGGCGACGCCTCGGTTGTCCGCTCGTCGCCGGCCAAGGAGAGCTCGCCCGGCCGGGCGGGCGACAGCGACGAGTCGTGGGACGTCGTCCCCGAGGGCAACCACGCCGACTCGAGCGCCGAGCAGGGCACGAGCGGCAAGCACAAGCACGGCGGCCTCGGCCTCGTCGGCACCGTCATCGGCGGCCTGACCGGTGGCCTCACGAACGGCCTCGGCAACAAGGCCAAGGAAAAGCGGTGACACCGTATCATTAGCCTTCTTTGTCTACATCCCGACTGTAGCATTAGATTCTTTCCATACACACACGTACTCGCACTTTTCTAATCAGCATCAGGCGTCGCACCCCTCGTAATTCTCTTGAATGACGCTGCCTTAATTGCACAGAGATACATCTATCATCTATGAAAGGGGCTCTCACGCGAGTAGGCCGCCGAGCGTTGCCATCTCGTCCTGGGTGAGTGCGCCGGCAAGCGCGCCAAAGCCATCGTGCTGGGCGTACGTCGTTCGAAGGAGGCCAGTCAGATGGGCCTGCATGTCGAGCAGCGCGATCGGATCGTCTGTGTCCTCGTCGTCCTCCTCATCGTCACCAAATGTGTCGTCGAAACCGCCCGGGCCCATCATATCTGCGACAGAGGACGAGATGTCGTCAGCGGGAGACTTGCACAGCACCAGTTGCGGTCGAAACGTACCCGAGAGGAAGCCGAATTCGTCCGTTGGCTTGGGTCCAGTCTTCAAGAACGCCGGCCCGTCGTCCTCCCAGTCGGCCCCGTCGTCTTCATCGCCATCCTCCTCCTCGCCGTCGTCCTGCTCCCACGAGGCGTTGTAATCGCCGCTCTGCTTGGCGGCGCCAGCCTCGGCAACCAGCAGCTTGAGCGCCTTGACATTGAACGGGATCGACGAGTACTGCGTCGGCGCTGGGAGGAGCAAGATCAGGGTAATTAGCGGTCGCACGGGACTCCTCAGCAATGACTGGATAGCGCACTGCTCTTTGTTCGCGAGCGCGTCATGATGACTGGTAAATAGGAGGGCAGAAAAGGCGTCAGCTGCGCGGCTTATAAAATCCCCGGCCCAATGAACGAACCCTCGGCGTTGCTCTGGTTGATGATCATGTCGCCCCGGACACGGATGCTGTCGAGGCTCGGTCGGTTGCTCGCAAGCAGGTCGCCGAGCGCGAGCGAGCTCACGCGGATCGCCCACGAGCCGTGAATCTCGAGCGCGCTCTCGGTCCAGGCCTTGAGGAGGATCTCGAGGCCCGAAACGGCTGTCGAAGATGACGGTGGGACAACCGACATAGACTCAAGCAGGGGGACAATATTTTCGAATTGCGTGTGGATGAGAAAGGCGACTGGCACAATGAGGGACTGAGAGAAGCAAGTCACGACCATCAGCCGAATGACGCGAGCAGATCAAGGGTCGGTCGACCCACCTGCTGGTACGTCGTGTACGTGGCTGTCGGGATTCGCTCAACGATCGCCTTGACCAGGTCAGGCAGTACTGGGGCAACTGCCTCGCCGGCATGACGGAGGAGTTGAACAATCAGGTCGCCGAGGAACAGACCGCGCGACTCGGATTCAGTCGGCCGCAGCAATCGTGCGATGACGGCGAACGTTGACTGGAGACCCGACTCGCCGGTGGAGGGGATGGTTCTGAAAGGGCGATGAATACATCGCGTTAGTATCGGCGGCCAAATCTAAAGGTGACGATGCGCGGCTGAACGCACGCGGACAAGAGGGTCTCGCAGTCCCTGCGGATGAGCAGGATGAGCGCCTCAACGCCATTCTGCAGCAGGATAGCAGCAGCGGGTCAGCTCTACCCGCATTGACCGATGTTTGTTACGATGCGCACCTGTGTCAGCTCCATGTCGTCACCGTTGATGAGCGCCGGGAAGATAACGCCTCCAATGCCGGCGGTGAAGCCCTGACCGGCGGGATCGACCGGACCCTTGCGGCCTCGCAGGACGCTCGCAATAATCTCGATGGCGCCGGCAGCGATCGTCGATGACGCTACGTCTTGCGGCTCGCAGCCCTCGATGGCAGCGCAGAGCTTGGGTAGGGCGTGCGACATGAGCGCGCAATACGACGTCTCGTCGGGCGTCGCAGCTAGGTGTTCGAAGATCTCCTCGAAGATGGACGAGATGATGGGATCTTTCAAGGCCGGCTAAAGGTCAGCAACTGCTATGAGCCTTGACAGTCCAGCGATACTTGAGACTCACCACGCGCGTTTGTGGCCCAGACTTGGAGCATGACGTCGACCAGTTGGCCGGTCAAAGGGCCGTCGAGAGCCGTCTCATCGACGCCGAGGACGGCACGAAGGGCCTCGAGCACAAGCGCGAGGACCTCGTCGCCCGCCTGAAGAATGAGCGGAACGAGGTTCGAGAGGATCTGATGCGACTGCGGCTTGACAATTTCAACCGGCAGATAGCGGCAGAAGCTAATTGCGATGGAGGTCAGCTTGCGATTCATATGGGCAGGACTTGCTCGTCCCTGTGACGCACTTCTTGATCGTCCGAACGGACGACAGCTTGACCGAAACTCCCAGCTCGGCGGCCTCCAGAACCTGGACCGCGGCTGAGAGGTACTGCGACGCCAGACTCGGCGCGAGTGCTGTAGCGTACTGGCTAGCGACGACAAAGGACCGGCCCTGCAGGAAGGGGTGGTCTGTCGAAAGAGAGAGAAAGAGAGGGCGTCAGTTCTTCTATTTCTGGCCTGTTGGAGGACCTTCCAACACACAGACGCACCCTTGGCGCCAAGGAAACCAGGGATGATCTTATCAAAGATGAAGCCGAGATCAAAGCTCTTTTGCGTGAGGCCCATCGACTCCTCCTCCTCGAGCGTGTCAAGCAGGACCTCCGAGACCCCGCCGACAAGCGCGAGCGAGGCCTCAAGCGGCTTCCACCAGTCGGCCTGGCTACTCTGCTGTGAGTGGGCGCCGTCGATGCTCTGCCGAACGACTGTCTGCAGCACGCGAGCGGCCGGCTTGGGATACTTCTCTAGTAGTGTCTGTCGAGTTGGGATGGCGGGCCAGATCGCCCGTCAGGACTCGCTTAGGCCGGACCTTTGTCTATGAGACGCACCGATACAAAATCGTGGCCAGCGATGCGCAGGCTATAGGCATCAGTCTCGTCGTCCTCGTCGGCAACGAACGCGTTGGGGTCGTTGGCCCAGTTGTCCTCCTGTAAACACAAAGAGTCAGCCTGCCAACCCTAAAGAGTAGCCATTAGGTAAAACGGCAGAGACGTACGTCCTCTGTCGTCAGAACGGTGAAGCTCAGGACGGCGCTGACGGCTCGTCTCAGGGCGTCCGTTTCGGTGCCTTCGTCCTCGGGCTCGCCTCCGACGCTTCCCAAGCTCGTCCGGCCCTTAGCCGGCTTGGGCTTTGCGCCGACGCCGACCCACTGGGCACGCAGCCGGCCCGCCCGAGTGACTTCCGTCAAGAAGTCAATAATGGGGCAAATGACCTGCTCAATCGTCACCTCGTCCTCGTCGGCAACGGCGGCGGGAGGGGTCGCGTCGCTTGTCGTTGAGACGTACAAGGCCTCGTACGACGGCAGAAGTCGTTCGAGGAGCGCGAGCGTCGGCTCGAGAAGCCCGCCGACGAGCTTGGACGTCAACACGCGACCGAATGTCCGGAAGACGGTATCAAGGGTCTTGTAGATCTCGCGGTCGAGTTTAAGCGTCTCCCAGCCCTGGGCACTCCCCAGCGGCTGTGCCGGCTGGCTGAGCAGCACCTGGAATGCCGATAGCCAGGGCGGGAGGACGTCCTCAATAGTCGCATTGGCAAGCTCGGGCAGCGTGTCCTTGAGCATATAGGTAGTTGAGAGGCACTGGCGGTAGACAGCGATCGTCGAGGCTCGGGTGGACGCTGAGTGGGCCTCGTTGCCGAGGACGCCGAGCAGGACCGGACCAAGGCCACGAACGACGCCGAGGACACGTTCGTCACCGTCAACGCCGCCACCGAGATCGAGATCGCCCTTCCGAACGCCCTCCTGGAAAACGCGCATCGCGCCATGAACGAGCTCGGTGCTCGACTCAGGCGAGGCAAGGATCTGGAGCAGCGGTGGGAGGACGAGCGCTGACGTCGTCGACGTCAGGAGTACGACCGAGAGCGAATGGGCCGATTGGGACCGAAGCTTGGACAAGGGAAGCGAGAGAGCCTGGAAGAGCAATCGAAGAAGCTCGCTTTTGGTCTAGGGTTTGATCAGGCGCAGCGGGAGGTCCGATCAAAGGGGTCAGCTCTTGAGGTCCCGAGCTGGTCGCTGCGGTTTGACGAGACATGTCGCACCTCCTCGGACAGACCCTCACCCAGAACGTCCCACCACTTGTCCATAAACCTCTTAAGAATTACACCGGCCGTCTGCCGGACGGCGGGCTCGACCTCATTGGCGAGGACGATACGGGCGAGAGCGGTGCCGACGTCTACGCGTTGGGGGAAACGAGCCGGTCAAGGTCAGCGAGCGCCAAGACTGCCGGACGAGCAGGCAGCGAGGCAGGGGCAAGTCAATCGCTTCTGTGCCGAGCTGTCATGAACCCTGCAGGAATTAGAGGACTGACTAGGGTTCTCAAGCGCGTGCTCAAGCGCCTGCTCCCCCGACCGACGCGTCTCGACCGCGGGCTCGAGCGTCGCCCGCAGCGTCTGGACGAGCTGGGCCTCCATCGGCGTAGATTCTGATGGGCGCGAGCTTTAGACGTTATCTAGGCACGTCGCAATTGGACGTCCGGAGAGCTTCCTGTGTGTAGAGCGAGGCTTGTCGGCTTAAGGTGTCGTTGTATGATAGGTGGGGGTGCCGACCTCGTCCTGGTCGGCGTCGCGCAAAATCGCCTCCGACGCTCGGAGGAGGCCGGACCGGGCTATCGATCAGAGCTGCGTCGATATTCAGCAGCCCATGGCTCTAGCAGGCTGTCTACCCAGAGGTTCGAAAAAAATGGTGCACGCCTCAGTCTGCGGAGCATGTCGCATGCAGAGCGGGTTACGGGCGGCTTGGGATGAAGAGCAGGCGTGGGGAGGAGCTCGCGCAGCCGGTCAGTTGAGTCCCCCATCGTCTAGTCCTGGCAGACAACCACCACCCGCTCTTGCGCGGCAGCAGAACCAGGCTGACAGGCTCTCGTCTTGCCTCATCGTGGGATGAAGGCCCTCGGCGCCGTCGATTCATGTCTATCAGCGGGCTGGGAAGAGTGACCCACTTGAGCCGCGCAGGCGTGGCGATATCCTCGTTTCGCATGCACCTCGCCTCCAATGCGACACTGCCTCGCTTCTCGTCTAGCCCTGATCATCGCCCGTCCTAGTGTAGCTCTCGGAGCAGGTGATCAAGTGCGCAGCTTCCGTCATCAAAGTGAACGACGATCTAGACGGTCAGAAGGCTTCCGACAGTCTGCTTCCCGCAGGCATGCACGACTCTTGAGCCTAACCTGCCGACCCGGCGGCAGCTGACTCTGCTCTAGGCTCCTTCCGTCGTAGGCCCACTTTGCAGGCCAATTCGCTGTACAGCAACACCACCATCTCGCCTCCTGCTTGGTCAATCAGGTGCGGGCCACACATCCGCTTCGGTGGGCTCGCCTCCAGTCTGGCGCGGATCTCGAGCTGCTGGCAACGTCGGTGGCGGGACCAACTGGCAGCCGGCGGCCGAGACAGCGGAGAGGTAGCAGCGGCTTACAGCTACAGCAGGGATGAGTCGCCGAGGCTTGCCTTTCCTTCGCTGCCCAGGACGGCCGAGCCTCTTGCTGGCCGTGCGGGCTCGTTCGGCCGCCTGGGCTGGCGTACGCCGCCGACGCGAGGGCTCGTCATCGGCGACGGTCTTTTTCTCTGCCCGGCCCCCGCCGTTGCCCCCGACGACCCCGAAGTGCTCCGCCGCTTGGCCCTCGCAAGTTCGCAGCCGGCGGCAACGGCCGCCCACGGGCGCGAGCGAGGCTCCAGAGGTCTCGTTCGCCGCCCACTCCACCCAGTCGGGGGCCTCTAGCCTGCGCCCAGGAGGCCCACCCAACGCTCGCTGACCCGTCAGCTGACCCGTCTTGCCGCCCGCACAACTGAACGCCGAGGCCGTGCCAGGGCGTCCCTTTCGAGGAGAGAAAGACGAGCAAGCCTTTTCTTCTCCCGCAACTTCCACCTTCCACCCTCTTTCTCAACAGCAAACCCGACCCGCTCAAAGGACCTCCCTCGCGAGTCTCCTCAGCTCGTCACCGGCTCCTGACCCGCCTCGACACTAGCCAGTCAGCCCAACTTTTCTGGCCTTCGTCGCCTTATCGCCCAACCATGCCCGGTCTCAAGAAGACCACCATCAACGCCTCGTACTTGTGCGTTCCTTATGTCAACTCTGGGAGCTTTCCAATTGCTGGGAGGAGCCGGCGTGGGTGACCTGCGTGTGCTGCGCAGCCCTGTTGACGCCACCATCGTTCCGGCCCTTCGCTAGCGGTGGCGAGACGCTCGAGGAGGACTCGCACCACGAGAACACCGGCGTCGACTTCGACGGCCAGACCGTCGGCGGCCCCTCGTCGCAGCCGACGACTGCTGTCCACTCGCGCAACGGATCGATCGACAACACTGCCGGCGGCGTCCCCAAGGGTGTGCGTAGGCTCGCTATCTGCCATCAAGTTGTGCTAGCCTCCGCCACCATCCGCTGACATTCGGATGTTTGCCCCTTCCGTTTCTCTCTCTTTAGGCCGACGGTCGCCGCAAGGTCATTCTTGTCCAGTTCGAGGAGAATGACCCGGAGGACCCGATGCACTGGTCGGCCGCGCGCAAGTGGACCGTCGTTGCTCTCCTCAACCTGATGACCCTTATCATTGGTCTTAGCACTTCGGCGTACTCGTCCGGCATTGGCAGCATGACGAGCGAGTTCGGCGTCGCCGTCGTCGCCGGCCAGGTCGGCATGTTCACCTTCAACGCTGCCTGTGCCGTCACCCCGCTCTTCTTTGCCCCGCTCTGTGAGCTCGCCGGTCGGCGGTGGATCTACATCGGTGCTTTCGGCTGCTTCACCGTCATCAACATCATGCTCGCCCTTGGCAAGAACATCGGCACCGAGATTGTCGGCCGGCTCCTTTCAGGCGCCTTCGGCTCGATCGGCACCATCCTCGTCGGCGGCACGTTCACCGATATCTTCAACTCGAAGGACATCTCTGTCCCGATGTCGATCTTCACCTTTTCTGCCATTTTCTCGACCATCGCCGCCCCGACTTACGCCGGCTACATCAATCAGTATGCCGGCTGGCGCTGGATCCAGTGGGTTTCGCTCATCGCCTCGGGCGTCCTCCTCATTGCGGAGATTATCTTCCTCAAGGAACCTCGTGGTGCCGGTAAGTGCCTCACTTTTGCACCTGAAGCGTCATGCCGCTCAGACTGACCTTTTGCTTTCTTCCAGTCATTCTCCAGCGCCGCGCTAAGGCTCTCCGCAAGGAGACAGGTGACGATCGCTACCGCGCCGCTATGGAGCTCGAGTCCGAGTCGATTGCTCAGCTGTTCCGCGATTCGTCCCTCCGCGCCTTCAAGCTCCTCTTCCGCGAGCCGGTCGTTTTCATGTTCGGCTTCTGGATTGCCTTCGCCTGGGGCATCGTTTTCCTGTTCCTCTCGGCTATCCCGCTCGCCTTCCAAGACAACCGCGGCTGGTCCGAGGGCAACGCTGGCCTGCCCTACATCGCGCTTATCATCGGCTGCATCATTGGCTTCGGTACGGGATTTTGGCAGGACTCGATGTACAACAAAGCCCAGGCCAAGAACAACGGCGTCGCCATCCCTGAGGCTCGTCTCTACGGCGCCATGATCTTTGGTCCGCTCTTCCCCATCGGCATCCTCATCTTCTCGTTCACGCAGTACGCCTTCGTGTACGTTCTCGACCTTTTTCCTTTCCTGCTGGTCCGGAGCGTTGCTGACATCTGTCTCGATTTTTCCAGCCACTGGATGGGCCCCTGCGTCGCCCTTGTCCTCATCATCCTCGGCATTTACCACATCTTCCTTGCTGTCTACTCGTACACGTCCGACTCGTACCAGGACATGGCCTCGTCCGCTATCGCTGGCCAGGGTTTCATGCGCAATATGTTTGGAGCGAGTTCACCTCTCTTTGCGTCCCAGGTTTGTTCCCTCTTTCCCTCGCCGTTTCTTCTCGGTTTTATGAATTGCTGCTGATACATACGCCTACCTGTAGATGTTCCGTGGAATGGGCCAGCAGTACGCTGGCTTGCTCCTAGCTTGCATCGGCTTTTGCATTGTGCCGCTCCCTTTTGTCTTCTTCAAGTGCGTGACTCATTTCTCCGCGCGCCTCCCCCCGCTTTCTCTGTGACTCTATCTTTTCGTGTTCTTAATGCTGACCTGGATCCCCCCTCTCTCCCTTTGTACAGGTACGGCGCACGCATCCGCGGTGCCTCTCACTATGCATCAATGATCACCGATCCGTCCAAGAGAGTCCCAGACGAGCGGGAAAACCAAGAGAAGGAGACAGCAGCAAACGCCAAGGGTGGCCTTGCCGTTTAGTATCCGCGCTCCCCTCCCATAGATTTTGCATAGATGATTTTAATTTTTTCCATTCAGTAAGCCCCCATCGTATCGTTGCTGGTGTTTTAGTACAACAATCATGAATCGGGCGTGTCATGAAGTTGACGAGGCATAGTCGTTTGTCGTTGATGATAGATGAATGCGAGGCGACAGAAGTGGTGTATGTGGTATTCGTCTTGTCATCATGTTGCGGGTCGGAGTTCGTACGCGACGTAAGCCGGATTGATGACAGCTTGAGGTCGGAATAGCCGCGCGGGCCACGCAAAACATGGCGAAAGTTGGGCTGAAGCGGAATGAAGGGATCCTGGTTGGCGGTCACGAGCAATCTTGACAAAAGGGAAGGGGCATGCGGGAAAGAACACCTCGAGACAAAGTTGTGACGAGTGACGAGCAAATGAGAAGCAAGAGGGTTAATGTGGATGATCGATGCATTGTGAGGACCCTGAGACCTGTTAAACGGGTGGCAATCCACGTCAGTATACAATTTGCAGTTGAGTTGGTTGTGATAATTTCAGGGAATCACACCGGCCGAGCGGCCGAGCGAGGCTTCCTACAGCATCATGACCTCGTCGTCGTACGTCTCCCAGCCCGGCCCCTTGGTCATGGAAAACGCGTGACCCCTGAGACCACAGACGTCGTCCTTAACTTTGGGGAGGGGTTCGGCTGTGAGAGAGCTACCGTAGTTGGACCGTCGCGCGCCGACCTCAGCCCGCTGCTGCTCTGGCTCAACATCGCTCGAGCTCTCGCGCGGGACCCGGGCCAGCGTCTTTCGTGTTGATCTGCGTGGTGGCGGCGAAGGCGCTTGCCGCTTGAGCTCAAGCTGAGACGTTCTGATCTTCTTGCGCCTAGTAGCCCGGCTCTTCCCTTTGCCTTTTGGGGCCGTGTCATCTTCAAGAGAGTCGTCCTCGTCGGATGACGAACGCCAGGTTGTTGCCATATCGACTGCTGCTTTGCCTCTGACGTACTTCTTGATCGGCCGGGCCTTCGGAAGGACCGTTTGGCCAGCTTCGATCAAATTACCGAGGAGACATTGCTCATAGCGGGCAGCAGCGCGTGAGCCGCTCGCGAATGCCGGCGGGGGTTTGAATATACCAGCAAGCGACTCGCTCGTCGTCGACTGCCGGTAGTGAGCCAAGTTGTAGGACGTCAGCAGCAGTAACAAGCCAAGAAGGATGCATGAAAGCGCACCAGCTTCCCCACCGGGCGAGCAGCAACGGCCGGCTGCAGGGATGCAGCGCGCGCTCCGGCGAAGACTCGTTGCTGGGCACGGCCGCCGCGACATTCGCGTCGTCGTTGAGTGTCGCTCCAACCTCGTTGCTGCCTTCGTCGTCCGCCTCCTCAATCTCGCTGTCGGCGACAAGCCCACTCAGAGTGCTCTCTGCCTCCTGCCGGAAGTTGTGGGGCGTCGGCGAGGTCGGGCGCAGCATCGCCTCAGGCAGGCAATATCCGGACAACTCCTTGCAGCGGCTGTTGGCGGCAGCAAAGGCCCGCTCGAAACTTGACCTGGCGAGCGTGAGGCTGTTAGTCCCGCAATCCGCCGTTCGCCATGTTTGACCTCGGGGACGTACTTGATGAGCGCTCCCGCCTGCGTTCTGGTCCAGTAATTGCCCGCCGCGCCGCGGACCGCCATGTACGTCTTGAGTAAGGATGACGCAATCTCCTGCACGTCTTCCTCCGTCTGCGCGTCCTGCAGAAGTCGCTCGACGAGCTCGTTTGGGTTGATCGGGGGCATGCGCTTGACGGATTGGCACCGAAGGTCAAACGAGCAGCGGTCGATGGAAGAGAGATGGAGATGTCTGCCCTGGCTGGCGCCGCTTCTAGAGCGTTGCTACTCGCGCGCCCCAAGCGGTTTGCTGCACGCAGTACAAGAGCAAGGGGGGTCTCGGGGAGATCGAGCCGGACGATGCGCCTTTCTCCTTCCGCCAAAACTTCACCACACTGCTAGTCATATCACCCTATCTCATCGCACCCGTCCTTCCGCCCTTGGCTTTCTCTGACTGGCCATTTGTGATTTGCGGCTTCCACGCATGTACCCTCACCCACACCGAGGGAGCTGGCCGCTGCGCGCCGCTGCGACCTACATTGCTCTCTCTCGGACGCTCTCTTTGCTCAAGCCCTGCGGTCATCGGTCGCCGGGTATCGGCCTCTGTCGGCTGCGGTATCTAAGCGCGGGAGGAAAGGACGAGAATGAATGACGAAGACTCATGCTGGAAGCGCTGCTGACAATTCGCAGCACGAGCTTCTATTAGCATGCTCGCTGTTCTCCCAGATGGTGGCCCAGTTGCCCAACCCCTCGACCGGCAGCTCATAGAAGGGAGCAATGAGGTCGTTCAGAGGGTGTATCGACGTCGGAACAACAGCAAAAGGCGCAGATAAGAGCGGGTAGAAGAGAAGCACTTGACAGGGAACGAGCGAGCTACTTTTCATACTTGTACCACAGAGAGAGTCTCTCTCGGGTTGCGACCGCCTCGGTGGCAAAGTAAGTTGCGAAGCAACGTGCGATACGTCGATCCAATTCGGACTGGCCTGGCTCGGCGACGACCTCGCGGCAAATCTCAGCGAGGGTCAGATACAGCGCCTCGTCAAGGCGTTCGCTCGTCTGCGCCTCGCCGACCGCAGTCCGTACTACGCGATCGGGCCTATTCGGCGTCGGAACTGCGACAATGCGAGCGCAAGCTAAGTACCGAGCTACGAAGGGAATTAAATACAGAGCAGTACAGAGCAGAGCGTACCTCTGACAAATGGCGGTATACCCGGGTGCGCGTCTTGCATGTGACGGACCATGATCTTGCCGATGTTCTCGTCCGTTCCCGCCTCCTCGAGCGTGACAATGAATGAACAGTGTCCCGGCTCACAAGCACAGATAGAGAAGGTTGTTTTCTTGAGCCGCCTCGGGGCGTGATTCGCGACGATGTGTCTGGTCACCATCTGACGCGTCTTCAGCTTGGCCTTCAGCCCACAGTCTCGCGGTCAGCGGCGGGCGAGCTGGACGGCTAAAGTGCCAGCAGGTCATGATCTAACCTTTGACTTGCAATCGGGGATGGGGCAGCTGCCGACGTGTTTGTGCTGATCGGCTGCGATCTGTGCAGCGCTTGCAACTGCGATGGGAGGCTCAAGGTGTCAACGATAAGGAGGCTGAGCTATAGGGTAGGGGCGAACGGATGGGAGCCGCAGGCCGGGCATCTTCATGGGCCCGCTTAAAGTGCAGAGTAAGCTGGTTGTTGGCGGTCTCGCCGTTGATGGCCTGCTCGAGGTGGTCGCAGCCCGGTACGGGGCACGGGTAGCCAGCTTCGGTTTTAGGAAGCTTGGGAGAGTGTGTATACAGGTGCCCAAGCGTGGTGATCGTCCTGTGAGCTGCGGTGTAAGTGAACAGCTTGCCGTCCCTCTGCTCGATAGATGGTAATCGCTATCAGACCCAGCGCGGCGGCATGCTATCCAGTAGTGTGAGCCGCACGGTAGTTCCGGTCTCGGGCGTTTCTCTCTTGCAAACCGGGCAAGCTAGAAGGGTGACGCTAGGCATGACTGCGGAGAGGGGCGTGGAGGAAGTGATAGGATGAAAGAGTCAATGTGAAAGATGGGCAGGGAGATCGCGCGAGATCTCGCCGGGAGTCAAGCTTCGAGGGAGGAAGAAGGGTCGCCCCGCTCTACCGGCTGCCGGCAAACGAAGCGCAGCGCGCAGGCGGTCGGCCGGCAGATTCGGCGAGGATTGTTTAGCAGAGCAGAGCGCTGAGAGAAGCGAGGGAAGCGATTAGAGGACGAAGCAGAGCAACGGAGGAAAGGACAGCTCAGAACATGACTCGAACCATCTTTTGAGCCGCGCGAGAGGGATTCAGGGGCAAAGGCGGGGCAAGAGAGAGGGTAGGCCGATGAGGGCAAAGACAAAAGCAGCGAAGAAAAGGGCATCGGCCAGTACCACCGTGCGGGGATCGACCAAAAATAAAATAGAAGACTCGAGAGGGTGAGATGAAGTAGACAGGAGAGGCTACCAAGTGATGACTAGCTTGAAGGGGAGGCCATGTGAAGACTGGAAAAGGGGCAGAGTCTAGACCCTGGACGTTCGAACCTTTCAGCCTTTTGCTAATCTTTATGTCAATCCTGTTGAGACTGGATTCTATTCTTCGACTTTCCTCCTGAGCTCGAGCTCACGCCCGACGCTCTCGCAGGCTACACTGACGACCGCGAAAAACATTTGCTCGATTTTGTGACGGTCGCACCTCACGCAACAGCTCAAAAGAGTCAATAAGGCGCATACAATCAAAGGGCCAGAGCCTGTACAAGGCAAAGATCGAGCCCTTGGCTAACAGTCTCCGTCGTCGATGAAGGTCGCCAACTCGTACTGCAGAGCTCGGATGAAGCCTGTTGGGTCTCCGTCAGCCCGCGCGACAGTGTCGAGTATGACAAGCCATTTGGCTTTCGACAACTCCCACGATTTGAGTGACGAGGAACGAGTGAGGTTGACAATGGCTGGGGCGAGCATCAGGCCAATGGCTGGAGACCGGACCGCAAAGGCGGTGAGGTTTCTGCGCATCATTGCGCGCTCCGCGTTGAGAAGCAGCAACTCGTCCGAACCCTCGGCTGGCGGAGGGCGGTACGTGGCGCAGATGTCAGAGGTAAAGACTGTGTTGATCGGCGTCCGAGCCTTGACCGTAGCCATCAGCCACGGACGGCCAGGAATGCTCAGCTTGATGCCGAAGTCGGATCCTCGACCAGGATCGGTTGCGGCGAAAGGAGCCGGGTGAGGAGAGCCGATAGGGGCGAAGGTCAGAATCATCTCCATTGCTACCTCAAGCATCATGGCGCGATGGTTGCCGCGAACTGTGCTACCCTGAGTGTCCTGAAGGTTGCGAAGGTGAGCCTCGAGCGCAGCGTTGCACTCGATGTTAGTAAGGAGGGCCATCTTTTCCATGCCCTCGATGGTGAGTTTGAGCGTGAAGCCCCTGGATGCGTGCTCGTCGCGCCATTTGTCCAACGCTGGCGCGGTGAGCCATGTATGGAACGCTGGGTGATCAAGCTTGACCCGATCTTCAGCGTCCGCGTCCGACGCGAAACGCTCGGGTGGGAAGCTAAGTGCGTCGTCGAGGTTAAGCCGGTGGCCGACGCACGGAAGGCCGCTTGCAGCGCGTGCCTCGATGTAAAACGGCCGAGGGTCGCGGACCGTGCCGAAGACGAAGGCAAAGAAGCCCTCGAAGAACTTCACGACAGGTGCGAAGAGCTTAGAATTGACTGCGAAGCCAGCAGGGTTGACCGCGAGGAGGGAGTGAAAGTTGTAGGTTGAGCCAGGATACGCCTCAAGCGTTTTGCGGACAGCATGGTGCCAGTCATTGCAGCGGCCGTCAAAGCCTGAGTGCCCGAATGCAGCACGAAGTTCAAGCTTTCGGCGTCACATATCTGAGGTAAGCGAGAGAGTGTAGCTTACCCAAGGCCTGTGTGGTCATACCGACATACCACCGCACGATGCCACAGGGGTCGCGGAAAACGAGCAGGTATACACCAAAGCACCGGCTCAGGCCGCCAAGGGCGCCGGCCGTGCGTAGACCGCACGCCGTGACGTCCTCGAACGTGATGGCCCGTGTGAGGGCAATGCCGAGGAGCTCCTGAACGCCAATGTCGACGTAGGACGAGAGGGCGTTGAAGATGGGGTGAACGAGGATTGCACGAACGCCGGCAAAGGGGCACCCGCGCCGCTTAACGGCAGGGTGCTCCATAAAGGCGACAAACTTGTCCATGGCCTGGTCAAAGTTGGCTGTCACATCTGACATCTTCGTTTGAAGTGGCTGTTATCAGAAGGGAACGTCGTGAAGGACTAAGCGAGGGAGGGAGAGGGGAGGGAGGAGCAGTGAATCTGCCGGCGGATGAGATCCCTGCACCCTCAATGTGAAGCGACTACCGGTGACGCACCGGTATAATACTGACGATGATGCAACTTGTGACGAGGAGCGCAAGGGTTCAACCGTCCACGTCGTGCACGAACGTAGCAGAGCTGAGTTGGTGATGATGGCACGTGCGAAGGCCGACCAGCCCACACGGAGCGAGCAGCTTCGGCTCACGCAGTCAACCAAGCTCGCGCCCATCCGCCAACCCGATCCGCGCTCAGACCAGAACAGTGCTGTCGTTACGCTCCTGAAATTAAGCTAAGCTGCCTGCTATCGCTCTCACCTGAGAAGCTCTGACCTGATGTTTGAAGAGACGCGCGTCGTATCAGGCCCCTGTCTGTCCCGCCGCCCGTCCCCCTTTGACCCCTTTTGTTGAGGTTGGACAGGTTGCCCCCTTTCTCCTCCCTCCTTTTGTCCCAACATGTCGCCTCGACACTCGCAGAGTTGGATGATCGACGCTTCCCTCCCTTTTCACATCTCCCTCTCCTGTCTTCTGTTTTCCATAAGAGTGAAAAGTCTTCCTGCGTCGTGTTCTCTTTTCCCCATCCGTTCTCCCTTTCTGCTCTGCGCTCTCTCTGAAAGCCTCTTCCGTCTGGCTCTCAGGTTCGTCTCTCCTTCTCTCTGTCCATAGACATGGATCGATCCGTTCTCCCTTTCTGCTCTGCGCTCTCTCTGAAAGCCTCTTCCGTCTGGCTCTCAGTCGTCGCGCCTCTACACCTTTCTCCTTGCTCCCTCACGCACCCCTCCTTGTCTCGCCCAGTCGCCCCTGAGTGCCAAGTCGTAACGGAATAGCCCCTCCGCACCTACCGTGGACTCCCGATGAAGCCAGAAAAACCGTCTACTGACCGACTCACCCCAGCTCGCTGCCAGAGGCGATGTCAGCCACGCCCAAGGCCGACTGCCGGCACCCGCTTCCCTCTAGGGCCTTCGCGGCCGACATGACCGACCACGACTAGCGGAGCCCTGTCCGTAATTCGGTCTCGTAAGAGGCTCCGTTTGCCAGCCGCTCGCGCCTATTGCCGGGAATGATGCGCCCGGTCTCGCGCACTAGTTTTGTTGACGTGGCTTTGCCCCAAATCGTCTTGGTCGCCTGCCTTGACACGGCCTACGATGGCGCCGAGTCGATAATAAAGGCACCCGATCAACCGACTGGTTTGATTGTTGGCTTAGCCGCCAATGCCTCACTCGCAATGACGTGATCGATCCTTGTGAAAGACAACACCTCCGAGCTGGCTCAGGACAGGAGACCCGCCCATGCGTCGAGCGGCAGCACCAGTCGAATGTCGTTCCACGGCAATTAAATCGTCGACGTGTACTTCCAGCAGAGGGGGCAAGCCCGAGTTCGATGATACTTTGACTCTCCTGTCAACGGGGGTTCAGAGCTAACCTACCTCTCCACCCCTCCTTTCCCCCCTTGATCTATCTCTACCTCAAACATCGCCCCCCGTCCTGGCTTCACTTATACTTTGGCTGTCAATCTGACAGGCGTGTTCAGTAGATGACTGATGGTCTCAGATCCTAGTTATTGCCAACCAACAAGGTCGCTGATCGCAAGCTGCTGATTCCCTCGTCAAAGCGACCTCGGTGAGGTCGCGAATTAAGGCGTCGGCGTCACCGGAACTCATCCGCGGGGTATTTTCACCATTACTCGCATCGCCGCATCCTTCCCACTCTTTGCTCGTCAGATGTACGTCGTCCTACCTTCCGGTCTTGGCGCAGCGTCTGACTTATACCGGCGTCCGTCTGCCTTTTAGGTTCCTTGGCATGGGCCAGCAGTTCGCCGGTCTTCTGCTCGCCCTCATTGGCTTCTGCATTGCCCCCCTGCCATTCGTCCTGTTCAAGTACGGCGCCCGGATTCGGGCCTCGTCTCACTACGCCTCCTTGAACACCGGCGCCAAGAAGAATCCCGACGAGGAGAAGTCGACGATCGAGGGTGGCAACGAGAAAGTTCAGCTGCCCTCCGACGTCGATGTGAGCGTACGACCGGCGATGGCGGCATTGACACGCACGCCAACAACAGCGAAGAGGCCGAGGTGGCTCAGCGCCACCGCGCGGCCGAGTCCAAGGGTGGCCTGGCCGTTTGATTGAGGGCATGCCTTCTTTCCCGTCCTGCACTACCCCCCTTTGCAGTAGCGTACCCCTCACTTCATCCCCCTTTATCCCTCTTGCACAATCCCAGCAATCCTCACGCCATCTTTCGCAACATAGAGACCGTTTCGGAATAATTTTAGACACTGTATGAACAGCATCATCCTTTCTTCGTGTATCCGACCCAGGGCAAGAAGCGCGCGACTGCGCATTCCTCACGCCAAGGGCCTTGTGCAGCCGCCTTTCCTGACCCGGCCCTCTTTCCGTGAAAGTTCTTATATGTCCAGCCTCTACGTTTGCCGTGACCTAGATCCACGAGGGCATCCGCCAGGTTCGTTTGATTACTTCTCGGCTTCTGTCGGCCGTCATGCCAACAACAACAACCCCTTCCCCCCCCCCCCCCTTCAACCCCTCCCTCCACCTCTGACACTGACTTCGAGGACATCTGACACTGACATCTATCTTTCTTAATGTTCTCGATCATGTAGTTCGGCAAGGACGGCCAGACGCTCGCAGACACTCTTCGTTCCAAGCTCCAGTAGACGCACTCTGAGTTTCTTTGAGCGCTTTTGATCGCTTATGTCCTTTGTGTCATAAGCGTGTCATCCGTGTCGTCTGCTTGACGCTTTCCCCCGCCCGCTGTATCCATCTCTTTTTCGCTTCATGATTCATGAGCTTCAAGCCCCGCCCGTCTGTATGAAGAAAGACGCTCCTATGCGTAACGAGGGGTGGTAGACGGAGTGCCGCGGGCGTTCAGAAAGGAGGGCTAAGGGCGCCAGCTGCGCGCGCCTTCACCCAGCGTCGTGCACAGAAGGCGCTAATCACTGTCGCTCGCCCGTTCCTCCGCAAACGTCGACGCCCCCATGGAACTAGGGCAGTGCAGGTGATCGACGCGTATAAGGTCACAGCAGCTGTAGTCCTAGCCGTGGAGACTATTGGCGAGAAGAGACTTCCCAGCTCAGGCTTCTCATTGTGCCATGTCACATGCTGCCGCAAAAGACGCTTGTGGCCACAGGGCTTGTGGCCGCAGGTCCTTGCGCAGTGGCGTCCTCCCGTCAGCAGCTGCTCCAACCATCCTGCTGTCCTGGCATCATATGACCTCATGCGTGGCTTTGCCTAACTTGGGACTTCCAAACGGCCGTAATCGCGTCTCAGAAGAGGAGGAGTCATAAGGGGCGGAAGTCGTTCTACTGAATGTTCTGTTAGCAGGCGCGTTGCTGAGCGCCCTAGCAGTGTATCGGCCCGCGGTATCGGGCGATAGACGGAGCCTCAACCGGTCCCTTCCGACGACCCGAAGGGCGGAGCGGGCGAGTGCCGGTCCAAGCCGCTCTAGACAGAGTTCTCGCCCGGCCAACCCGGCCGTAAGGTCGGCGCGAAAAAAAAAAATACCCTAGAGCGGTAACAAGGGCCTGCCTCCCGACCAGGAGCAACTGCCGGCGGCAACGGCCGGAGCGAGCACAGGGGACGTCGTCAGAGCCACAGAATATCATGACGAGGGCGGCACCGGATGACGACCCCTCCAGAAGGAGGCAGCAGGAGGGGGGGTGGAGGGGAACGAGGGGCCGAAGGGCGGCAAGCGACGCGTTCGCTGGTGCGGCTGAGCGGCCGCTCTCTCCGAATCCGGGGCCGTCTCGGCCCGGAGAGGATGCGGGGAGTGAGTGATGGCGTAGGCCGGTAACGAAGGGCGTGACTTTGCGGCGACGTTGGCAGCCAGGCTGAGCCGCCCACCCTTCCTCCTCCTCACGTCCACTTCCGCATCTACATCCTCCTTCCCAACTCACGGTCAACCCCGCACAAAAACGTCAGTACTTTTAGCTTCCTCAGATGGACTTAGTAAAGCTCGTCCTGCGAAACATGGAATCTCGTGCGAGACGGCGCTGCACTTACTAGTATAAAAGGAGCTGACGTTTTCCTTGACCTTTGTCCCCAACCTCTTCGACCCTTTCGCCCTGGTCTCGCCGTTGCTTCTCATCTCGCCTCGTTGCCTTCTCCGACCGCCACGCTCTCGTCCCGGACGATCTCTTGCCTATCTTGGAACTCCACAAACAAAAACGACTGTCACACAACAACAGCCAACCAAAATGTCCAACTCCCTCGAGCAGCTCAAGAAGTCCGGCACTGTTGTCGTCTCCGACTCGGTACGCACATGCTGCTTGAAATTGTTCTTTTTTCTCTTGTCCGACTGCGATGCTGAATCCTTTGACTACTGCTTGTTACGTCGCTCCAGGGAGACTTCGAGTCGATCGCTCAGTACCAGCCGCAGGACGCGACGACCAACCCCTCCCTTATCCTTGCCGCCACCAAGGAGGAGAAGTACGCGCGCCTGTTTGAGCCTGCGCTTCAGTACGCCCGCGAGAAGGGAGGCAGCATCGACGAGCAGGTCGAGCACGCCACGGACCGCCTCGTACGTCCTCCGAGTCTCGTCGGGCGACGTCAGCGCGAGGGCCCCCACTCAACGCTGCGCGCTCTTTCCGCGCCGCTCACGAAGCTGACCTCGCCGGCGCCCCCCTCTGTCCCGCTCAGCTCGTCGAGTTCGGCAAGCAGATCCTCGCCCTGATCCCCGGCCGTGTCTCGACCGAGGTTGACGCCCGCCTGTCGTTCGACAAGGAGGCCACCATCGCCAAGGTGCGCCGCTTAATCACAAACGTTCGAGCACGTTCGACTCTCGACGCTGACCCCCTTTGACAAACACTCTTTTCAGGCCAAGACCCTCATCGCTCTCTACGAGTCGGTTGGCGTCTCCAAGGACCGCGTCCTCATCAAGATTGCCTCGACCTGGGAGGGCATCCAGGCCGCTCGCTACCTCGAGAAGGAGCTCGACATCCACTGCAACCTCACCCTCCTCTTCGGCTTTGGCCAGGCCGTCGCCTGCGCCGAGGCTGGCGTCACCCTCATCTCGCCCTTCGTCGGCCGCATCATGGACTGGTACAAGGCCAAGACCGGCAAGACCTACGAGGGATCGGAGGACCCCGGAGTCATCTCGGTCACCAAGATTTTCAACTACTACAAGCAGCACGGCTAGTGCGTCCTGGCGTCGCGTCCCTTGAACTCCCGCTCGCGCTGCCGTTATTGCGCATGGCTGACTCGCGGCATCTCGCTGCGCCCACAGCCCCACTATCGTCATGGGCGCCTCGTTCCGCAACGTCGGAGAGATCAAGGTCAGTTTCATATCGAGCTCTTCATTGACCACTTGAAGTGTGCGTGCGCTGACCAGCCCTCTCCTCTTGCTCTACAGGCCCTCGCCGGTGTTGACTACCTGACGATCGCTCCCAAGCTGCTCGAGGAGCTCAAGAACTCGCAGGATGAGGTCAAGCAGGTCCTCGTCGCCGAGACGGCCGCCAAGGACAAGTCGATGGAGAAGGTCTCGTACATTGACAACGAGCCCGAGTTCCGCTGGTCGCTCCTTGAGGACCAGATGGCATTCGAGAAGGTCTGTCTCTGCGCTTCCTCGATGGTTCCCTTAGCAAGCTGGCTGACCCATTGACCCCTCCTCTCTCTTCCCCCCCCCTAACGCGCGTCTTTGCCTCTTCTTCTCTTACGCTGGTTCTCTTGCGCCTCTTCTCTTGCGCCTCTTTTCTTGCGCCTCTTTTCTTGTGCATTCTCATTTGCTGTGACCTAGCTCCACGAGGGCATCCGCCAGGTACGTTTTGTTCTTCCCGCCTTCTGTCGGCTGTCACTTCGACACTCCCCTCCGACCCCTCCACCCACCCACCCCCTTCAACCCCTCCACCTCTGACACTGACTTCGAGGACATCTGACACTGACATCTATCTTTCTTAATGTTCTCGATCATGTAGTTCGGCAAGGACGGCCAGACGCTCGCAGACACTCTTCGTTCCAAGCTCCAGTAGACGCACTCTGAGTTTCTTTGAGCGCTTTTGATCGCTTGTGTCCTTTGTGTCATAAGCGTGTCATCCGTGTCGTCTGCTTGACGCTTTCCCCCGCCCGCTGTATCCATCTCTTTTTCGCTTCATGATTCATGAGCTTCAAGCCCCGCCCGTCTGTATGAAGAAAGACGCTTCCTGTGCGTAATGAGGGGGTGTAGACGGAGTGCCGCGGGCGTTCAGAAAGGAAGGCTGAGGGCGACAGCTGCGCGCGCCTTGACCAGGCGTCGTGCACAGAAGGCGCATACCAATGTCGCTCGCCCGTCCCTCTGCCAACACTGGCGCTCCCATGGACCTAGGGCAGGTGGTCGAGGCGTGTGGAGTCACAGCAGCTGTAGTTCTAGCCAAAGAGATTTCTGGTGAGGGCAGCGGTCGGGGTGCGCAGTGGAAAGCGAGTTCTGCTTGCAGCGCTTCCCTCGCCGGGCCGGCCGCGTCATTCCGCGAGCGTCGCCCCCGGCGCTCGCCGCCCCTGCCGCCTCGCTGCAACGACAAGAGCGGCCGGATCTGCGCCCTTGCAACCTGTCAGCCTTTCCTTTCAATAGCACTCCAAACCTAACAAGCACCCTAGAAATCATGGCGTCTGTACCAGGAGCAGCAGCACCGGCCGACGGCGGCCAGTCCAAGCGGCCAGCCCGCGGCATCCTTTCGCGCGGCTCCTCCTTCCTCGGCTCGTCGTCCGACGACGGCGGCGGAGCCATTGGCGACGGCATGGTCCTGCTCGGTACATCCCGCCTGACTTGCCTCCGGCAGGCATGTGTAGGTGCTCTGGCTAACTCCTCGCTATCAACCTGCCAGACGTCATCGAGACCTTCTTTGACTCGCGGCTCGACCTCATCGAACGCCGGCTGCGGTCGCACTCTGACCGGCTCAAGAGCAAGGCCGGCGAGGTCATCTCCAAGAACCTCTCGTCCGTCCTTTTGTTCATCACCTGACTGCTGTGATCAGCACTCTGAGTAGGCCAGACCCTGACCGGATCACTCGTGGCCGTCTCAAGGACCGTCCGGAGTCTCGCGCCCAAGAGCCCGCGCATCTTCGCCGCCGACGATACGGCTGGCGACCTCGACGATGACCCTGCCGAAGGTCGGACCCGCCCGTCGACGGCAAACGGCTCACGGAGAGCCTCATCCACCGACCTGACGTCGCTTGGCGCACTCGACCCGTCAACCGCAGCTGCGCAAGAAACTGCCGGTAAGCCTCGGTCTGAACGCGAGAAGTGGCTGCTTGCCGACCGCGAGCTGCGCAAGTTCCGGAGCAAGGTGCGCCTGGGTGGAGAGCATTGGACATAGGCTCTCGCCGTCTGACTCGACGTCACTACTTTGACAACCTGCCCAGGTCTCGTCTCGGCTTGTCCATCTGACGCAAAGCTGGGAGTCGTCGCGCACTCTCCGGACGCGCGACAAGGTCTCGTTCTTCTTCGGCGTCATGACGGTACTCACGTCGGCTCTTATGTTTGGCCTCTGCCCCGAGTGGATCCCAGTCTGGTAGTGCGTACAGATGCTGTTCAACTTGCACGCGGAGCCTGGTGCCTGAAGCTTGAAGCCTGACTTATGCCTTCCTCGGTTGTACTTCACAGCACCGTCCAGAGCGCCTTCTACCTCCCGCTCCGGATTTGGACGTACAAGCGCAAGGAGTGGCACTACTTCCTCTTCGACATGTGCTACTGTTGGTCCCCGTCTCCCGCTTCCGTTCTGGTCCCCCATGTCTGATACGCCCCATCTTTGACAGACGTCAACATCCTCGACCTGCTCTGGATGTGGGCCTTCCCGGCCAATACGGTCTTCTTCACCTCGTGCTACCTGCTGACGATGGGCCCACTCGCGAGCGCTATCGTCACCTGGCGCAACTCGCTCGTCTTCCACTCGCTCGACAAAGTTACAAGTCTCTTCATCCATATCTGTGCGTTGCCTCTCCGCCTTGTTGCAAAAGCCCTACACTGAACGGCATGTTGCCTCTTGTATCCTATCGTCTCCAGACCCGCCCTTCACAATGACTGTTATCCTCCATTTCTACCCAGGCCGCGAGGAGCGCTGGCCGGCTATTCAGCGCGTCGGTGGCATCAGCTGGTGGCAAATGATGTCACTCGGTGTCGGCTTTTGTGCGTCTGCCCGCTCCCACGGACGTGCCTGAGCCCTTGAAGCTAATTCCTTTACCATCCTCTACTTTTCACAGACATCGTTTGGCAGGCCGCGTACTGGAAGTTTGTCATGGTCGCCAAGCGCGAGAAGATTACGTCTGGAACCCGCGTCAACTCGTTCTCACAGTACGTCTGCTGGCAGCTTTTCTTGATAAGGGTGTCTTGCTAACATACCGCCGCTTTCCTTCACTCCCTTGACAGTCTCCTCCAGGACAAGCACAACCCGATCGGCAAGTGGATGCGGGCAACGCCGCCCGAGAAGCGCGAGAGCCTTTTCATGTTCTGGCAGCTCGTCTATACGGTCGTCACCTTCTCGCCTGCTGTCTTCTACTTGTGGAGATCTCCGGCTTGGTCGGGCGCCTACCTTGTCTCCCTCTTTGCGGCCGCAACCTGGAACGGTGAGCCTCGCGACCCTAACTTAACCTGAGCTCAGTAGACTGACATGATCCTACCTCTCGCTAGGTGCCAACTTCTATGTCGAGGTCTGGGGCCGCAAGTGAGTCGCCTTCCGTCTGGACCCTTGCGCCTTGCCTGACTGACCATTCCGCTGCGTTCCTTCGCAGGTTCGAGCGCGAGCTTGAGGCGCTGAAGAAGGAAATGGCCCACATGAGCTCGGCGCCATCGCCTGCAACATCAGCCACGTCGACTGCTTCCAGCACGGCCCACTCGCTCGCATCATCAACGGCTAGTCAAGGCAGCGGCGGCGAGGTGACTCAGCGTCCGGGCGGTCGCTCATCACAGGGCAACGGTCAGGACGAAGGCAAGCCCCCACTCGCGACCGACGCTGCGCTCCTCAACTCGCCCCTGGCACTTGGCGAGTCGCGGGCGCTACCCTCAGCGTCAGCGGTGGCGGTTGAGGTGCAGGCAACGTCGACCCCAAGCGGTGGAAGCGCGGAGATTGGTGGCGGCGAGACAGCTTGAGCCCTCAGGGAGGGTCGCCGTCAGCCTCTGTGCTCAGATGTCATGGACCGATGCCCAGGAGGGCGTCTCGTAGCTGACTGTCGTCTGTCAGCCCATTTTCGGTGCGAGGTTGTGCTTGGAAGGAAGTGGGGCATGTTCGCGCGGGCGGGCGACGGGCCGGTGGAGGTTGGAAATATCAAAGTCCGGGCATGCAAGGCGTTCGGGCATGCGAGCCCAACGCGCGGCGGCGAAGCGGCTGCCTCCATGGCCGTCGGCTCCTGCCGTGCTCAAGTCAGCCAAGGAACCCAACCCCCCGTCGCCTTGTCTACTCCGCCTACCTCTGCCCTCATCCTTCATTCTAAGCCGCCCTTGAACGTCGCCAGCACTCCGCACCTGTCGTCTGTCACCGCCTTGCATACGGACGCTCTTGCCTTGCCCTCATCGCTCCGCCCGCTCGCCCGCCGACCGACTCGTGGCTCACCTCGGCTCCAACAAGACTCACCTGCATCCTCTTGCACGGGTTCTTTCAGTTCACGATCGGTCAGCATCGCACACCGCTTGTCATGTCCTATCCACAGGCCCCTGCCTCCGACCATAACAAGGGTCTCTCGGCAGTTTACTCGACGACGGCACCCCCCGTGCTGCGCGACGCTAGCAGCGGCAGCTCGACTTACCTCGACCGCCCGTCGCTGATCACGACAGGCAGCTCTAGCAGTGGAGGCGGTAGTAATCTCAACGGCAACAACATTAACGCGTCTGCCGGTCCCTCGTCTTCTCAGCAGCAGCGGCCGGCGATTGGCTCTCGCGGTCAGCCCCTGACGGCGCCCGTCAAACGAGGGTCGGCCTGCCTGCGCTGCCGGAAGCACAAGCTAAAGTGCGATGCCGTCAAACCGCACTGCTCGGCCTGCGTAAAGCATCACAGCCTCCAGCTGAACGCAGACCCAGACGGTTCGGCGGCGGCGGCTGGGCCAGACTGCACGTGGGACCCAGAGAAGCCGCCGAAGCGGTCGTTGGCTGCCAAGCGGCAGCGAGTTGGCGACGACACAGTCAGCAACGCCGCACCAGGGTTGAGTAGCTCGGCCAAGACCAATTCGCACAAGACGAAGCGCCGGGCGACCGCTGCTGCAAGCGAGGACCCCAGCGCTGGCGAAAGCAGCGACAGCACAGTCAGCAACGCCGCACCAGGGTTGAGTAGCTCGGCCAAGACCAATTCGCACAAGACGAAGCGCCGGGCGACCGCTGCTGCAAGCGAGGACCCCAGCGCTGGCGAGAGCAGCGACAGCGCTGATGGCGGTCGCGGGCGACCGGCGCGATCAAGGGCGACACAGTCCGACAACGGCGTTGACTCCGACCATGTCCGGGCTCTTGAGCAGAAGGTCCGTCACATGGAGGCTCTGCTCGGCTCACTCGGTGCCCGCCCATTGGCCGACATTGCCTCATCGGTCGCTGGGCTTTCACGGCCGTCATCTAGGCCAGATGCCCCACCTTACGTACCTGGTCCGGCCTCGCAGGCCTTTCCTCAATCATTTTCTGCGCGCGGACCCATTCCCTCAGTCTCCAAAGTCAGCAAAGTTGCAGCAGCAGCGGGTACAGGCGGGCTGTACGACCAGACCGGGCCGCCAGTCTTCACACCATCTGGTTTCTTTGACCTGCCGACGCCGCTCAATGAGACGCTTAGCGGCGGCCATACGCAACCGGCGGAAGCTGGCAACGCTCAGCCTGCATCATCACCTGCACTCCATTCGTTTGGCCCATCGACCGACATGCTACCGTCTTCGTACCCGTCCCGCTTGCCGCCGCCGAGACTGCTGCTCAGCCTAGTCGAGTGCTTCTTCGCTCGCGTACCGACCGGCGTCTCGGGTCTCATCCACCAGCCGACATTTATGCGCGACCTTCAACGCGGGCCCGACGACCGACTCTTTCCTCATATTGCCATTCTCCACGTACGTCACGATGAGCTCCTTCTCCAGTAGTGGCCTTGCGTCGCTAAAATTTGTACCATCACCAGGCGATCTGCGCTCTCACCGCTCGGTACTCTGGCCTGACTTCGGCTCACGAGCCGCCTGCTTCGGCGTCCTTCGCGCCTCCACCGCCGTCAAAGTCAGCACCCGACGCAAATTCGTCCCGGGCGAATCGTCGAGGCCTGGCCGACCCGCTCGACAGGGAGTCTTTCGGCGCGCGGCACGCCATCTGGGCCAAGGAGGAGGTCGAGAACGGCATCAACTGTGCAGAGCGACTCTTCGAGGTGACCATAGGTGAGCTGCCTTCTCGTGCCAGCTCTGCTGGGCGCTTTGTCTGCCCTCTGTCCCTTCTTTTTTACTAACAAATTCATCGCCCACACCAGCCCATGTGATTCTCAGCCACTTTGACTTCCTGCACGCACGCTGGATCCAGATCTGGCAGTCATCGGCCGGGGCTCTCCGTAACTGCGTCCCGCTAGGCATCAGCGACGCGGCCGACTCGGTCACCGTTGCCGGCTGCAAACCAGGCCTGCTCCTCGCGGCCGAGGATGCCATCGAGCGCGAGAGTCGGCGCCGCGTCTTCTGGGCGGCCTTCATGTGCGACCGACTGGCCAGCATCTCGAGCGGCTGGCCGCACAGCCTCGAGGAGGCCGACGTCACTGCTGAGCTGCCGACATCAGTAGTCGAGTTTGCTCGTGGTGTGCGTCTTGCATCTTGACTTGAATCTGACCAGCCTGGCTACGTGCTGACAACTTGGGCACCGTCTTCCTGACACGCAGACCATGATGAAGGAGAACACGCAGACGCTGCGGTCGCCCAATCTGTTCTCGAGCCATTACCCGGAGACGACCGACGGCTACGTCCTGTCTCTAAAGGGTGTCATCCTTCTTGCTCGGGTTAAGCACTTCAATCGACGGGCTTTGAAGGAGAGCGGTCTCGCGACCTTCGGCCAGGACAATGTCGCGCACGACCGGTTGAAGGCGTCGGCCCCTTGGCGTCTCGTCCAATCGCAGGTCGAACTCTTTCGGACGTCGCTGCCGAAAGTCAGTCAGGAAGGGATCGGGATCGACCCGTACCTCATCTTTGCCCACGCCCTTGTCTACACGGCTGCGATCACCCTTCACGAGCATCACGTCAATCTGATGGCCTTCGGCGACCCGTCGTCGGCCTACGTCCTTGCCGCCGCGCGAGGTACGTCCTTTTGCCTTCGAAGCCGCTCGCTCCTGTTTCAGACTGATCACGCAATGTGACCCTGCTCTGCAGCCCAGCTCTCGTTGCTGTTCACCATCTTTTCGACCAACTTCGACGTCATGCGCCTCCCGCCGTTCCTTGTGTTCACTTGGTACGTCGCCGGTCGGACGCTCGCGCGTTTCCTCCAGGCGGCTATGTTTGTAAAGGACGACTTTGCCATCAAAACGCTCAACAGTGAGCTCGCTATGTTCCGCTCGGCGCTCTACAACCTCGCCGAGACGATTGTACGTCGGGCGTCGGCCTCCTGGTCCTGCTGTTTCGCCCTGACCTAAGTCTTTCTTATCACCGTGTAGCCCGTCGCACAGCGGCAGGCGGCCTTGCTCGACCAGGCAATCCAAGAAGCTCTTGGCTCGGAGCCGATGCTAGTGCCCATGATCTGCCCAGTCGCCACCCTGCACAAGGTCTGTCTTCGTCCACTCGACTCTTTCGACTCTTCCGCGCTGAACCGATCGTTCGCCCTCTCCCTTGCAAAGCAGGAGCCGGAGACAAAACGAGTGGCCACTCGGACCTCGGAAGCGCATCTTACTGCTGCCACAGTGTCCGAGAGCGCTAGTCCCGCACCGTCCAGCACTGGCCGTTCATTCGGCGATTTCAATCAGGCGAGCTCTCCAATGGCTTACGGACAATCTGTGCGACCCACTAGTGGCGCTGGCATCAGCGTCGAGCTCGGCAGCAGCAGCTCGTCCGGCGGAGGGCCTCCGTCAGGCGCTCCGACCGCGTCCCCGTACTCAAATCCGGCCTCGGCCTTCTCGTCGGCCTCGTCGCCGGAGGACTATCTGCCCCGGCCGACGTATGACCCACCGCCGTTGGAGACCCCGCAAGAGGCACGCAAACGAGACTACGCTTCCTTGCCCTTCCTCGAAGGCGTCGACGAGGGCCTCATTCATAGCCTTTTCGGACCCGGCGCCTTTGGCACATTCGACGACGCCGGCTCGGGCGGGTTCGCAGGCGGTGCCACCAATACGTCCGGGAACGACTTTACCTTCACTCAGGACGATGGCAGCCTTTCGGCCTACCCTGCGCTCTGGTAACGAAAGGCCGGCCGTCGCTGTGATGAATGATTGGAAACTACACCTATAACTCTTTTTGTTCCGTTTTTTTTTGTTTTTACCTTTGCCTCCCTCTTTCGCGCTACAAGCTCTTTTCGCCTTTCTGTAGTATCGTCTAACCATGCTTGTGATCCTTTCTCTGAAGCTCCTTGCCTCTCTGTCCCATGTTGTTATGACACATTGATGCAGGCCGTGATCAGTCTTCGGGGACACGTCTGTCAGCCTTCTTGTCCTCGAGTATCTGTGCAATCGTTTGTCCGGCTCTTCCTGGTCAGCGGACGCATCAGAAGTTCTGCGTCCTCTGTCGAACACGACCCCTATCAGGAGCCAAAGTAAATCGACGACAATCTCATGGCATCGGGCCAGAAACCCTCTCAACGGCTAAAGCGACTAAGAGCGCCGTCGTCGGTCTTGGGCGCCTTGGCTTGGGTTCGGAGGTCGCGCTCGCGCGCAAGGCGCTCCTTGATAGCAATCTGTGGCGAGCGGCGGAGAATGCGATGGTCAGCACGGTCATAGTACGAGAGGCAGGACTGAGGTCACGAACCGTCGTCGGATCAACGACGTTCTTCTTCTTCTTGCGGAGGAAGCGCTTGAGCGACTTGTTTTTGCCCCGCATCTTCTTCGTCTCCTTCTCGACCCGGGCTCGCTTGCGGCCCTCGTCGTCGTCGGCCGCAAGCTCGTCATCGGAGGACGGCGCGAGGTTGGCCGGGTCGTCCTCGATCGCGTCGTTGGCCTTGAGCCGGTCGATCCGCGGCAGCTTGCTGAACGGCACCGGCTTGGTCGGCTGGGGCAGGTGCGTCAACTTGGTCGCGGGTGCGAGCGAGCCGAGGCTCGACGGGTCCATCGTAATGAGGTCCGGCTGGATCTTCTCCATGACGTTGCGGACTTCGCGCTCCTTGCGCCGGGCCGAGCTCTCGTACATGTCGCCCTCGGCGCTATCGAAGTTGGGCTCGCCCGCCCCGGGGACGAGAAGCGTCGTGAAGCCTTTGTCATGACCAACACCGAGGACATCTTCGAACGGACAGTAGGCGAGGTCGTTGATCTTGCCTCCGCCACCGCGAATGAGCGTCGTCAGATAAGGGGTCGGACCGAAGGGCGACATGCCCCGGTTGTCGTCACCTCCGCGCCGAGTGAGTTTGTCATCGTAGACATGAACGGTCGAACCCGAGCCGACAGCGAGCAAGCCTCGCTGAGAGAAGGCGGTCGACGCAATCTCGCGCCGAGAGGTCCACTCCTTGAGCGGCTTTTGCCAGTTGCGGCGGTCCCAAATCTTGAGCTTGCCGTCGAGCCCGGCGGTCGAGAGGTAGTTTCCGAGCGAGCCCGAGCTTCCATCAATCGCGAGACTGACAACTGGACCGAGATGGGCGAGCAACCGGACGTGCGGGGTCGACATGTTGGGACTCCACAGTGTGACAGTTCCGTTTTGATGACCGAGGTGGACGATGGCGTTCTGGGGGTCGACCTCAAGGACTGAGCATGCGCCCAGCCGCGTCTTGTGTGAGGCAATGAGCGATCCCGTCGACGTGTCGGTGTACTTCAGCTGGCCGGGCTGGCCAACTGAGGCAAGGAGGTAGTGATAGGGCAGGAAGGACAGCCGGAGCGGCTCGATGTGGTCCTTGAGCTTACTGCAATGAGGGAAGGTCGGTAACGATGAGAAGGGTCAGCTTGTCTGCTTTGTCGAAGCCGACTTAGCTGCCCTCCAGAAAGGGGGTGAGACCAAGAGGATCAAAGGCCAAGATAGCTTTCAACGCCATCCCCTGTCTTCGGAGATCAGGAGCTCAATAGGGAGGCGCAGGAAAGAGAGACGTACTGAAGCTCGGTCCCGTCCTGGTCATAGATGAAGACGTGCTTCTTCTGAGCGACGGCAAAGAATGAGCTCGAATGCAGGTACCTTTGTTTGCGACGCGCGCGAGCGGACAAGAGGTCGGGGAAGCTGTCAGCCTTGGTCTCGCTTGGTGCCACTGCCCTCTTCCAATCTGCCGGCCTCAGATCCGAGCGATCCGGCGGACGGTCAAGGGAAAGGGGCCTGGGGGGAAAGACGCACGTGACATCCCTGCACGTCTCGTTGAGGAAGATTTCGGAGCCGAGCGTCGCACTCTGGAAGTTCATGGTCGATACGTGCCCGCGCTTGGTGACGAGCGCGAGGTTCCTGTGCGAGCCAACGGGTCAAGGGGTGAGTCTGCTGGCTCTCTTGAGCGTTGTCTCGACGGGGAAACGGGGAACTGAAGCAAGTCGCGAGCTCTTCTTCTCCAGCGGGGCCGGTAGCATGAGAAGGAAGAGCGATATCGAGCCGAGGCGGAACGGAGGGTAGCAAGTCTAAACGCACCTTCCATCCCTTCCCCATCGTCCGACAACGCCGCCGTTTCCGCCATCGAGCTCGAGCTCGAACCCTTTGCTAGCGGCAGCGAGTCCTCCGGCCTGACGAATCTCGTCCTGCGAGACCTTGAACGTCTTCTCGAGCTCGTTGCTCGGCTCCATCAAGCCCGCCCTACCCTCATGCAGGAGCGTCGCCTCCTCGCGGGCTTTAACCGCGCGCTGACCGTCGAGCGCTTGCTTGGCCAGCTTCGACCGAAGCTTGAGGTCTTTGACATGCTTCAGCGGCGGCGGCCGCAGCTCATCATAGGTATGGAGCGACGACGGCAGGCGCGTGTTGGGTCCAATCTGGTGAACGACCGGATCGACACGTTCACCATCCGCTCCTTTGACCACCGTCTTGTGAGGGGCATGCTGCTTGGCCTTGCGCTTGTGCTGCCCGCCCGACGAGGAGGCGGCCGAGGGCCGCGAGCGTGAGGGCCCGCCGATGGGCGCGGTCGAGGCCAGGAGGGCGTCCATAAGGCGCGCGTACGGTGAGGTCGAGGACCAGCTGTGAGCTCACTGAGAAGAGAGGCTCGCCGGGCGTTTTGCTTGCGTGCGGTGAGGAAGGAGCAAGCAAAGGAGGAGGGCGCGTTGAGGTGGTCGTGGTGTGAAGCCTGCCGGACGAGCTCGCTCTCCCTCTCGCTCGCTGCGCGCCGACGAGAAATTGGAGGAGGGCTGGAGGCGTGGCGACGTTCAGTGAAGGAACTTAATTCCGCATGATCCTTCCGATACCGAAGCTGTCATTCGTGCGTGCCGTCCCTCATTCTATGTAGTCCCCTTTGATCCGCACTCATCTTGATGAAGATCTGCCGCGGGCCCGTTCGCGGTGTCTCCGCGGCCACCAGTGGCTCTGATTTGGACCTCTGAGGCTGCATCGGTGCGTATCACTAGGGAGATCTCCCGCGCGAGACGCCGGCCACAGACGCAGCGACCAGACAGTTGCCAACGCCTGACCAGCAGATGTAGTTAGTGCTGCAGAATCGGAAAGATCCCGGACAAGTAGAAATGGCGGGAGTGATGAGCATGACAGAAGTGTTGTACGAATAACTTCATTCACAGCCACTCGCCGGCATCCACCTCATTGCACTTACATTAATGTTATATCGGCTCCGACCGATCAAGGAAGGAATCCCATTGTCGCAAGGCGCTTCTACAAAGGGCGGGTCAGGGGCGTCGCGCAGAAAGGGTGAGCCCATTTTTGGCCCACTCCTCGTCAGACGGCGATCACCGCGCGATCATCTGTGGCCTTGACTTCCCCGATCAAGCACTCAGCACTCAGCACTCAGCACTCAGCACTCAGCTTCCCAAAATAAACATTGTATTTTACTATCAAAGGGTCAGCTTCACAGCCGGCTTCATTAGCTCAGCGGTAGAGCGCGACACTAGTAATGTCGAGGTCAGTCGTTCAAATCGGCTATGAAGCTTTGTTTTTACACTTGAGCTGCTTGGTCAGCTCGTCCTTTTTATTCCCCGCGCGTGGTGTCAACCTACCTGACATCCTAGCTCGTGCATGATATACTCGGTCTCGGGCTTCCCCTGACACGGGAGGAAAGACCCAGCTGAGGTAGCCGGGGTGCTCAAGCGAACGGAACGGGCGGGCGTGCCGGCTGCTGCGCGACGACCACGAGCTGACGCCAGCTTGCCCTACCCCTCTGCTCCCGTCAACGACCACCGCCCCGCCCTTCCCAGACACCTGGCAACCAGCAGAGCGATAGATCTCTCAGCGGCTTTAACCAGGTACGTCCTACCCTCAGTGCGTGCGCCTGACGCAGCTCGAGCTGACGCGTCCGCACGGTGTGTCTATACTTGTTCTCTCCCCTCGAAAGCTTAGCTCCAGCAAGCACGCGCAACGACTCAACCCGCAGCTCTCGCTCCAAGCAACACTCTAGAGAGGATCACAGAAGACGCCTTCCGTTCCGAATCCCCTCCTGCATTCGACCCACGGCACGCGGCTGCGAGCGCTACACTCTCCCGCCTCGCTTGACTGCTGCCTCCTCGGCTCCGAAGGAACGCGCCCGGTCGCCCACTCCGCCTCGCCTAGCCAACATCCACGCCTGATACGATGGGCGTCCTGGCCGACACCTTCCTGCCCTTTCCCTGGCCGCTGACAATCAGGCAGGATGTCTACCTTTTTGGTATGCAAGGCCTAACGGCCATGTGCGTCGACTTTGGTGCGTCTCTCGATCCCGCCCTTCCCCACCCCCATTCCTAACTTGAGCGCCGTGTCTGACGCGCATAAGGCTGACGCTCATCATCTGCCTTTGCCTTCGCTTGTCGATACGTCATTTGATTCTGGCGGCTCGTTTTCATTCTAGGCGCCAACTTTGGTATCGCTTACGGTGCGTCCCCCTCGAGGGAATCGAGCCCCGTTGTCGCTCCGCCTCAAGCGTACAGTCTCGCTCAGATTCCTGACCTGCCGTCCCCCCATGGCGCCTTATCTTCCCTCTTCTCCATCTCCTTGTTCTTCGATTAGCCAGTACGTTCCCTTGATCTTCACCTGGTTGTGTGTATGCGCCACTGAGCCCTAATGAGTTCGGACCCTCCCCGGCTCCTTCTTGCCCCTCAGTGTATCACCATCAGCCGCATGTCAAGATGTGGGTTTTCGCAGAGAACACGATCGCCGGTGATCTTGGTGTGACGCCTCTGATCCAGTGTGCCGTTTCCGTGAGTTTTCAATCACTCCTTTTCGGATCGCTGATCAACTGGGTTCGAACTGATCGGTTCCTCGACCCGCTCCCGTCCCCGCTTGATTTCCTGCACAAATGGCGGTAGATGGTGATAACTTCGACCCTAGTCCACACGGACCTCCATCATCGGGCAGTCAAGCCCCTACCTTTTGTATACCCCCACGTCGGACATTTGCCCGACCCAGCCGGCTTTTTTGACAGCTTGCGTAGGAGGGGAAGACCTACGACGAAGCCCCCGCCGCCGAAGGCTGCAACGGTCGTCGTAGACGACATTGCCGAGTCTTCGGCTTCATCATCATCGTCTGCCACAACGGCTGTTGGTGTTCCTCCTGCCACCACAAGCGAGGTAATCAAGCCTTCCGCCGCCGATGCCGGCTCTACGATCGCCACCTCCGCCGAAGACCGGTCGACTCTTCCCTCGCGCTCGATTGCTTTCTATCTGCGCATGTTCCTCCGCTTCACTTTCGAAGGAACCGAGCACAACATGCTTCTCTCGCGCGGCCTCACCCTCAAAACACGGCTTGCCAGACTCGGCTGGACGATCCTGCAAGGTCTGGCGATCGGAGTCGTCTTTGGCCTGCCCTTTTGGTGCCTCGCTGTCGTCATCCTCGGTCCCATCTATGGGACGGGCGACATGGGCGACGTCTGGGCCCCTCAGGTGCGTGACTGCCTCCTCGACTACAACGCCTGAAGGGCTTCCGCCCCCTCCCTTCTCTGACTCACGCTCGACGTCAACCTCAACCGACAACTCTCCTTCTAGGCCATCAAAGGCGTCTATGGTGGTCTCCTGGGACTCGTTACCAATCCCGTCATCGTACGTCCATCGCTCAGCCCCTTCCTGATCTGGCCCGCTGGCCCACCCTTTGATGGATACCGGGGAAGCCTGCGCTGATACTGCTTCCTATTGTCGCCAGGCCGCTCTTGCCCTTGGCTCGCAAGCCGAGCACCATCTGATCCCACTCGCAGTTGCTGATGGGCAAGCGGCGTCAGGTGAGGAGAAGACGACAACAACTACCGACGCTGCTCACGTCGCTTCCAAGCCCAGCGTCGGAGACGACGCGCCCCACTCGCCAGAGGCCCATGCGGTCCGGCGGGGGAGCGTCGCCTCGAGTCGACGGCGGCTGAGCATCACGGCCAACCCGTCCACGATGACGGTTCTCGTCGGCTCGACGGCAACCCCCCGCTCCTTCGCCGCCCTCGTTTCGCCTCCGTCGCCGACGCCAGCAGCGGCTGTCGGTGTTGGCAATCCTGGCCTGGCGCCAGCGCCAGCTTCGATGCCTCGCTCGCCTGCTCGGCCGCCAAATCGTCCTCGAGCGGGGACGACGGCGAGTGAGTATTCGCTCGGCGGAACCGGAGGTCGGGCCCAACGTCCGAGGGCCAACTCGCGTGCAAGCATCCTCGTCGGAGACAGCTCGCATGCTACCTTCCCCGCCAACGACACCCCTGCTGCTGCTTCTAGCGCCATCGTCAGCGGCAGCAATGGACCAGCTGGGGCTGGCACCGTCCACCTCGGCAAGCCCATCGAACCGCTGGCGACGATGGCGCCCCCCTCCCGAGCACGCGCAATTTCCTCAGCCTCGGCCATCTCCGTCCGGTCGTCCTCCTCGGCGGCAACGACGGCATCGACACCAACGGCCGCCGCCGAGACTAGCCTGGTCGCTGCAAGCTCAGCAGTACCAGGAGGCGTGTCGAGGCTTCTCCGCCAGCAGCAGCAGGCCGGTGGCGCGCTCGAGACTCCGAGAGAGAGTCTCGAGTTGAGAGAGGACGAGAGGGTTCGGTTGGCGGCATCGGCTGGCAAGTGATGCCCGCCGCCCTTCTCCCTCCTTCCCTCGCTCGTCCCATCCTGCGATTGGTCCAGACGTCGCTGCTGCCCAATCGCCCATCCGTCTTTAAGACCCCTCGACGCCGCGCTTTACTTAGCCTTGCCTTAATCCTGTCATCCAGCGCACTTCATGTCCTCCCTGCTTTCGAACCCCTTACTTAGACTACGCGCAACCTGCAGGAAACAACCCTCAAGCTGCTCTCACCTCCGCGATATCATCCCCCTTTTGAGCCATCACGTCCCCCGTTTGCGCCAAAGTGATGGCTCGCAGGCCTCTCACGCGCCTTTGAGTGGCTCCTGAAGGCAGCCGCACGTGAGGGGCGGAAGGTTGCTGCGCGGGATCTAAGCGTCGAGCGACCATTGTTCTCGGGCAGCGATGCTCTCCCTAGCACCCTCGGTCCCAACCTATCTTCTTTAAAGTCACCCTTGAATATTTCTCTCGAGCTCAGGATGCCCGACGCTCCGCCGCTGGTCGACCACTGCGGGTCGTGCGCCTCGTGCATGTTGATGAACTCGCTGCCTGGGCCTAAACACTCGGACGCGCTGCTCGGCGAGCCGCCAGTCGCCCGGAAGCCCGCTGATGACCGGCGTTACCTCGCTTGGATGAACACGATTCAACGCGAACTGGCAGAGGAGCGTACGACGCCGCCGAAGAAACCAGAGTAAGTCTTGCTCTGGTGCAGAAGGAGTGTGGGAGACGGCTGACGAGCATGCTCATCGTCACTGCCTGGTTTGCGTCCCTCACCGCTTCTCTCCTGTCAGCGCCCGTACGAGGCTTCTCACTCTTGAGCTGCCCGATCTTAGATGCTTCCGCTGACGATCCCGCTCGCCGTCTAGTGACGCCCGCCCAGGACCTCATCGCCTCGCTTGATGGCCGGCTCGCGCGCCAGCCCAAGGTGCAGCAGCAAGCCGTTTGCCCGCCGGCCCATCCAAAGAAGGACGAGCCCCTCAAGATTCTCTACGCCGGTCCACAGAAGTACTTTAGCACGCGGCCCCTCGCTCAGCTCAAGCGAATCGAGATCAGGAGTCTCTCGCTCCGCAAACGCCACGAGGGGCGTTACCTGCTCGTCCGCGTCGTCTCCCGACTCTGCAAGGTTGTCGGAATCAGCTTCGTCTGGTACGTCCGTCATGCGCATCGAACCCGGACGTGGGGCGCCGTAACCTCTTTGCCTGGCCTGCCCGTTTCGTAGCCAGGATCCTCGCGGCGATGCCCTCGTCGTCGGTCTCTACTCATCGCCTTGGGCGCTCGTCTCTCCTGGGGCTGAGCTCGAAGCGATCCTCCCGCTCGGCTCAATTCTCATTATCCGCGAGCCCTACCTCAAGCCCGCTCCCGGCGGAGGCACCGTAGGTCCTCGCTGTGACGATGGCGCTTGGAAGGATCCGCTTCCGTTCCTCGCTTGGCTCACAGACTGGTTGCGCACTCATTGCTCTCTCAGGTGCTCGTCGACAGCCCGACTGACCTCGTCTTCCTCAACGAAGACATCGACATCAAAGGCCTCCTTCCCTGGAAGGGCCCGGCGATCCGGCTGCCAGACCAGCGACCAAAAACGCTGACGGCTGAGGGATATAAGGTGCTTGGCAATGGCTTTTTATCCAAGGGTTGGCTGATTCCTGCCGACCGGGCGTATAGGTGTGCCCCCCTTTGATAAGTGTCCTGCTGCGCGCATCGCAGCCGCTGACCACCCGCTTCTATCTGACCGCTGAAGCGAGGGCCTTAGGGTCGACCCGTCGCACATAGCCTTGCGGCTCAATCGCTGCCACGCGAGGCTAAAGACGGGCCTCTGGCGTTCGTCACTCGCTGACAGCCGGTCACTGCTCGAGCTCGGCCGGACTGCCCTCCCCGTCGCCCAGCGCGAAAAGGCGCTCTTTCGGGCAGCATCGGCCGAATACTCGCTCCAGTTGTGGGAGAGGGCCAAAGTGCGCTTCGGCGAGCTTCTCGCCTGCAACCCAGAATCGAAGGAGGCCAAGGACGGTCTCGACAGGGTTGCCTCGCGCATCAAGGAGGCCAAAACAGGCAACTATGCTTGGGAGACTCTCTTCTCCGCCTCGCAGACCAATCCAGCGCTCGATATTGCTGACTGGGTCCTGCCTGACCTCCGTGTCGAGGACCGCAAAGGCCGCGGTCGATCAATCATCGCTAGCAAGGCGATCAAGGCCGGCTCCCTGCTCATGATGCAGAAGCCGCTGGCCTCGTGCACATACTCTGATGTTCTCGACGGACGCGACATGGCGTGTGCCAATCTTCACTCTGAGAACCTTGAAGGTACCTCTCAGGCGCATCTGACGCAGATGATTGCCCGCCGCCTGATGGAGGACCCCTCGCTCGCCGACGTCTTTTCGCTCCTCTATGCTGGTCCTAACTTTCCGATGCCGCCGAGCTTTTCGATTTACCGGCTCAAGCCAAAGGAGGATGTCACCTCGAATCCGGTCGACATCGACACGGCCCGGATCGAGGCCGTCCGGACGTGGAACTCGTTTGGCCGGCGGCGGCTCGGCTATGCGCTCGAGAGAGGGATAGACGACGACTTCCCGGGCGAGGAGGGCATCCGAACTCGTGTCCCAGCTGCGCTTTACGTCCTACCTTCGCTCGCCAATCATGCCTGCGACCCTTCAGCCCGCTTCGACTTCCTCGGTGACTCGATGTACCTCCGGGCGACGCGCGACCTCGCGGCCGGCGACGAGGTGACGATAAACTACGCCAGCGGTTGCACCTACGATGATCGGACGGCGGTCCTCAAGAAGCACGGCATCCGCTGCGGCGCAAGCTGCGTGCCGTGCACCGAGGACCGGCGCGACACCGCCGGCAACCGGTCCGACCGCGCCCTCTTGCTCAACGAGATCAAGCTCCAGCCGCCGCCGCTGACCAACTTCGACCAGGAGCGCATGGACTTGCCGAGCCATAATGAGGCGTATCGCACCATGCTCAAGATCGTCGACGAGTGTGTTCCCTCTGTCTTCTCGTCCGGTTCGCTTGCGCGCATCCATTCATGCCGGCCCTTGCCCGTTTTTTAGCCTTTCAGCAACCTACGCGCCGCAAAGGCGACGGGACCACAAGTGGCAGGTACGTTCGAGATGTTGATGAAGTCAGTCACTGCGGCCGCCCTCCAGATGTCGCTTACAGCCCGTCCCTGCACGCTACCCAGATGTGGACGGCCTACCACGCGCTCGCCAATGTGTGCTCGGTCCAGGCGCTTGTCCACCCCGACGCGTCCGGCCAGAGCGATTGGGCCGTTGCAGCGCTTCAGTGGGAAAATGAGGCCCTCGTCTCAATCGGCGTCGGCGACCTGCTCGCCACCGCCTACCAGCAATCTGACCTCAAGCCCAAGTCGCCAATCGACCCGGGCCTCGTCGAGCATGCAATCGGCTCGTGCCTGAACATCGCATCGGTTACCAAGGCGCTCGGAACCTCCATTCATGGCCACAAGCGCTGGCTCAAGGCGGCTCGCGTACTCGACAAAAACGCGGGCGGTCACGATCTCGGCCTCTTCAAGAAGCGGTGGGCTCAGTTTCTAACGGAATGTCAGCTCGATCTCAGTGCGTCATTGCTATCTGTCCGTATCTTTCCTGCGACATCCCTTTGACGCCAGCAAATACAACGTTGCATTGAAGAGGACATCCGCGAGTAAAGGGTTGCTGGCAGCGCCTTACTCGAGGCGAGGGTTGAGGGAGCGGCGTTTGCCGGCAGGGAGAAGCCATCTCGCCACCTCTCCATCTCGACATGCCATCTCGCTCTCTCAGATTCTTGTGATTTTTAGCGTGAGTCGAGAGGAAAGCAATTGCAAGTGGAGTCAGCGCGGAGACGTACGGGCAGCCATCGCGCAGCCGCAATTGCCGAGGCGGTCGGGCAGGCCTAAGCATTACACACGCACCCTTCCGGACGACTCCTTCTTAACTACCTTAGGTTGCTGCGGTGCGTCGCGAACATCAGCAGCCTACTTTCTTTTCGGTTCACTGATCCTGCCCCTCGACGCAGAGCTGCAGCTTCAACACTGCTGCACCCTACTGTCGGCCCATCGCTCGCTCACGCCTCGAACCCCTAATGGACGTTGCCCCTGATCCTTGCTTGCCTCAATGGGTCTTCTCCTTCCTCACCGGCGGTTGCTCCTAGCAATTAGAAGCTTTAACCAGGTTGTATGTCCGGCCTTAAAGTCATCGTTGTCAACGGCTGCAAATGCTCGCTGAGCCCGTCTGCAAAAGCCAGCCCATCCAAGCCAGCCACTGCGCAGTGACGAATCAGGCCACCGGCCTCCCCAAGTCGGCTTCCCACTCAATCACCGGCCATAAGGATAAGAGAATAACATGCGAAGTCGAGTCGGAGGACAAAATGGGCGGTCCGGGTGTCATGACTTACGACCCGCCGCCCAGTATGGGGGCGATGAATGAGGAAGACGCTGAAGACGACGTGCTTGTGATGGACCACTCAGACTTTCCCGTCCATGCCGCGCTGCTCGAGTGAGACCCAGTGACGATTCCTGAAGCCACTGACCGACCCGACCACCCTTGCTCATGACGACCCCTTGCCGACCAGCTTCCCTTCCTTGCGCTTTAGTCCCAACCGACCGCAGCACATAGGTGTCGTCATGTTATCTGACATCGCAGACGCTTATGACCCGGCCTTAGCGACGAGGCGCCGCGTCTCCTGCGGCGTGAAGTGAAGGATGACCGACAGGACGCGGACGAGGTTGGCGCGCATCTCCTTGTGCTCGAGAAACTGCAGGATGACATTGCGAAGGTACTATGAGGGACGAGCGAGGAGCGAGATAGCAATGCGGGGTCAGCGAAAGAGAAGCAGGATCAAGGAGCAGAGCGATGAGACGCACCTCAAGGTTGACCTCCTCCTCCTGGCCGCCGGCCGTCCCTGCATCGCTTGCCGGCGGACCATCCGAAGACGTTCGCTGGGCGCCCTCGAGCGACTCAGCGATTGAAACGCGGCTGATGCTGCCATTGGGCGTGCCCGCCCCCCCGCCAGCCGACCAGTACCCGATGCCCGGGTTGCGCTGCTTCTCGAGCAGGAGCGCCGACGACTGGACCTTCTGCATCTCTGACTTCAGCACCTGCGGAAGGGGCGAGACGGCCGAGAGTGAGCAATCAGTCAAGGAAGTGAACATGAAGGAACCCTGAGACAATCAGGAGCGTACCTTGTTAGCTTGCCGCAAGACGGTGATCTGCGAGCGCAGATCGGCGAGGGTTGTCTCCATTGTCGTCAGCTTGATCGCAAGGTCCCTGTTCTCCTCCTTGATGTGCTCCTGAGCGAGCGCAAACAATCAAGGACTCGGTCAGTAGGGTTGACAACCACGACTGGACAAGAGAAGACGGACCTCGCCCTCGGCAGCTCGCCGTGCCCGCTCGCGCTCCTCTCGGGCGGATCGGCGTTCTCGCTCGGCATCCCGCTCCTTAACCTCGAGCTCCTGCTCGAGCTCGCCAAGCCGGTCCTCCCGCGCACGCCGACCGCGGAGGGCTTCCTCGTACTCGCGCTCGCGCTCCTCCATGACGCCGCGCATGCGCTCGACCTCCTTGCCGCGCTCCGAGACGTTGCGCGACCACTCCTCCTCAGCGGAGAGGTGGTCCGCCTCAGCCCGCCGAAGGGACGACCGGAGCGTTGACAGCTGCGTCTCATACATGGCGATTGTCGTGGCCAGCTGCCGCTCGAGCGAGCTCGTCTTGTCGCTCTTGTCGATACTGGCGGCCGGCGTCGTGTTGCTCAAAGCGTCCGAGTTAGCGCGCGATCGGCTCGGCCCGGTCGACCGGCGAGCATCCGCGAGCTCCTCTTCGAGAACCGACACGCGCTCCTGTGCCTCGCGCATTGCGTACTGAATCTCGCTCATTGAAAGCGTTGCCTTTTCAGCTTCGGCCGTCGCCGACTCAACCTCCGCCTGACGCGTCTGGAGCGTGTCGAATAAGATCGCCTTCTCCGTGTTGGCCACGGCGAGCGAAGACTGGAGGGTTTCGATCCGCGTCTTCAGACCAGAAATTTCCTTGGAGTTGGTAGCCTGGACGGGCAGAAAAGCTTCAGCTTCTGGCCGAGCGCAATATAGAGATCATAGCGCACGCCAACAAAGTACGCACGGCGATGGTGACAGCCCTGAGCTCAGCTTCCTCGCGCTTCTGCCGGCTTTCGCGCTCCCAGCCCGTCCGAAGGCCCTTGACCTCCTGCTCAAACTTCTCGCGCAGACTGCGGACGTCGCGCTCGCGCTCTGCCCGGACCTTCTCCACTTCGCTCTTGAGCCGCTCCGCCTCCTTGCGACCGTTCTCTTCGGCGGCCGTCGCCGCCGCCTTGAGCGTGTCTTTCTCAGCGAGAGCCTCGTCACGGAGGGCGTCGCTTTTGACGAGCTTTTGTCGGACCGTCTTGAGAAGCGAGATGGCCTTGGTCCGCTTTTCCTCTTCCTCCTTGGCGCTCGTCTTGGCCGTGTCGCGCTCAGCCGTGAGGGTCGCTACTTTTGGGAGAAGCTCATCTCGCTCTTTGCTGACCGTGGTGAGCGAAGCTCGGAGGTCATCGATGGTGGCCGTATGGGAACTCGACTCGAGCGCGTGCGTCTCGCGCATCTCATCCTGCCGGGCCTCCTGGACTGAGAGCGAGCGTCGGATGAGGTGGATCAGCACCACGCGCTGCATGCCACCTCCTGACTTACTGTCAACACGCACGCTTCAGCTTGCCATTGACACGCTGTATCTCTGCCATGCTCATCTACCGATTGACAGTGGGGCGAGCGACAGGTTAGCAATGACGTCCGCCGCCGGAAGGCGATGAGAGTGCCTTCGCACCTCAACCTTGGCCGCCAGGTTACGCAAGTGGTTTTCGAGACCCTCGGCGTCGCTCATGTCCTCAAGCGGCGTATTCTCGCGGATGACGCGCGCCCAACTCGATTGGAACGCCTCAAGCTCTGAGACGTCACGACGCGCGGGTCAGCGTCAGCCCGGGCAAGGTATCACATCTGCTGGTAGACTCACCTCCGACACGTTGCCTGAGTTGCTTGATCTCCTCGTTCTCGAGCTTCTCGTCTGCAGTCTCCTCGCGCAGGCCTTCGCCGCTCAGCAGATCGTCTTCAGCCGCCTCAGGCAGCGGCAACTTGACATCCCGCGGGCTCGGCGGCAGCGCTATCATCTCGGGCCGCACATCCTGCGTTGTCGGAGCGGCTGGAGATGGCGATGTTGAGGTGCTACCACCGCTGAGGCTAAAGAAGGCACCGAGTGACTGTTGCGGTCGGCCCCGGTTCGTCGGACTCGTCGACGACGAGAGCGTCGCGAGCTCCTTGGCGCCGGCGTTGGGACCTGAGGGTGAAGTAGCCCGCTTGGCGAACGGTGACGGAAAGGACGGCAAAGACAGATGCGGCAAATGAAAGTCGAACGATGACGAGTGGCCGTGCCCGCTACTAGCAGCCGGCTGCGAGGACGACGATCTCGAGGTGTCGGCTGCGGCCGGCGCCGCTGACCCCTTGCCGTTCGTCTTTGGCCCAGATGCAGCAGGCAGTGTCGGACCCAACTTCTTTGGGGGCGTCATTTCTTTCGCTGCCGCTGTTGAGACGAGCGCCTGCGCCGAATCTGACGTCGCCAGCGGAGGTATGTCAGAAGAAGCAGTAGCGGCAGCCGTGGGGTCGGTCTCGGTTGTCGGTTCAGGAGGCGGAGGCGTGGCCTCAGGAGCCGCCGCCGAAGTAGCTGAGCGCTTCCCTGGATCTGGCGAAGACGGCCGACTGGTAGACGGGCTTTGGCCGCCGGCAAGCGCGGCCTGCTTGAGCCGCTCCGAGAGAGACGGCATGCGAGGTCGAGCGGGGGGATGGGAGAAGAGAGATGGGTAGGGGCTGTGAGCGACGGAGACGCGACGGCATGATGGCAGGCCGAACACCTTAAACAAAATGCTTTATATTTTAATATGAGCAGCAAATCTCATTGAGGCATGAATGGTGTAGTGGTATCACGCAATGTTAGGGTTCAACATCTCGTTTCATTGAGGTCCTCGGTTCAATCCCGGGTTCGTGCCCTTGTTTTGCCATCGCTGCCGTCGAATTGCCAGTGAGGTCGCCCTTGCTTCTAGGTGTAGAGCCGGAGGATGGCAACAGTAGAGAGTAACGGCTGTCAATGGACCTTGAGGCCAGCCTCTCAGACAGTCTCTTTGAGATCAGCGATGGCGCGTCGCCCCCGTTGGTAGCCAAGACGTCTGGCGGCTTGCCACGAGTCATTCGGCCATGAGGGGTGAGCTCATGAAGGCGTTCCGCTGGTTTGATACGATGGAGGCAAGATGCTACAGATAGGCTGGCAGATGCCGCGAGCGTCAGCCTGGATAGGGGCGAGGCAGCCTCCCCTGCCCCCTTTGAGCCCTGTTCCCCTCACGAAATCAATTTTCCAGAGCGAGTTTCGTCCGACACGATCGTGGTCTCCTTTAGTAGTGATAACCGGCCTGCGTCGCAGAGATCGTTCGATCTCATATCGCGAAAGTTCCTGTCATCAATTGCTCGACCGCTGTCATCCCCAGGGCGGACATGCACGTCGTCTCCTCCCCATCGGCACTCCAAACGGCGAGAGCTGTGGTGATGATGCAGAAATCATGGCCGATGACGAGGCAGGATCCGGGAATCTCACCGCAGAAGCGGACGTCCTGCCGCCAAAATCCGAGGGTCGGACGAGGTTGACCTTTCGGCCAAAACCTGGTTCCCGAAGTGACACTTCAAAAGTTAGAGGTCACCTGCTGCGGACGAGCCGAGTGGTCTTGGAATGCTTGCGGCGCGCTGCATCGGATGTCATCGGATGTAGAGCCTAGTCCGTAAGTCCAAAAGGGGCTGGGAGTGGGAGGGGAAGGAGGTAAAGGAGGGGGGGGGGGGGGGGACAGCCAGGCGAAAGGCTCCAACCGCCTTCGGTCTGCCAGCGCCAGATCAACCGTACGGTGTGATCTGTGCGTCGACCAATCCAGGGGGCTCGTGTCAAAGGAGGTCGGTCAACGCCTCGGCCAGGAGCCAACCGCGTGAGGGCGAGAGCGGCGCAGCCGTCGTCGCCTGCGACATCGCGTAACCAACCGTCAGTTCGGGCGGCATGGCAGGCCGGCAGCTCGGTCCACATGAGCACGGCTGGATGTGCCGAGCTCGGCAGTCACGAGAACCCAGAACTAGGCCAATCGAACGACCTTCTCGGCGGGTCAGCGATGCAGCGCAAGATCAGGTAGTAAGCGAATCTTGGCGGTCATCACGGTGACGGTAGCGGAAGGAACGCAGTTGGGCGGCTTGAAGTTGTTCCCTGAGCTTGTGATCACGTTTGAAGGAAGACTGGGAGGCTGGGCCGCTGACACAGGCCTGAGAGCCGTCGAACAAGAGGAAGAAAAGATCGCTCGTTGGAGTCGTCGTGGGTTGGGCCGGGAGGCGCTATCCTGCTTGTAAAGCATCTGGCAATCCCCCCGTGCGCGGAGAGGGCTTCGGAGGAAGGTAAAAGTCATGCTCGACCGAGAAAGCTGTTAATCTGTCAGCGGTCTTAGTCCTTCATAAGGCGTATGAGGCAAGGAGGGCAATGAGCGAGGTTGTAGCTGTCGGGAAGGCGGAGCGACGTCGGCTCGCCTGCTCTCATCCTCGCCGCTGCCCCTCAACGCCATCCTGCTCTATCTTTCTGTCTTCCCTCCTCTTTACAACAAGACACTCAAGCACCGCTCGGACTCTCTCGCCATGCTCCCCCGCTTCTTCTCGCTCCTTCGGCCGCTTGTCCGATCTTCGCCGGCGCCATCCCAGCTCGTCGCCTCGTCCTCGCGCCGGTCGGCGAGCTCGCTCCTAGCTTCGGTCCTGCCCTCGCTCCGGTCGGTCGTCCTCGCAAGCAGGCCCACTCCGAGCGCTCTCGCCGTCGGTGCTTGGGCCGAGAGTAAACGGGGCATGAAGGTGCGGTCGGCGCTGAAGAAGAAGTGCGACGGCTGCCAGGTCGTTCTGAGGTGCGTCCTTGCTCGAAGGCTCACGTTCCTCGGCCAAAGAGACTGTTGCTGTCCTCGTCCTCGGCTAGTCGAGCGATAGCAGTAACCGAAAGAAGTTTGATCAGCCGAAGCTGACCCTGTCCGTTCCGCTGTCGCGCGCTCCCGAGCAGGAAGGGCAGGTGCTACATTCGCTGCTCCAAGGACCCGAAGCACAAGCAGGTGCGACCACCTCCTGCGCTTTCGTCTCACCCCCTTGTCGTCCCTGTGTCCAAAATTCTCAGCGAGGCAGCCGACCCGATGCGCTGCTGTACACATTGAATTTGGGGCTGACTCTGCCCCCCTTTCTCGGCTCGTCATCTGCCTGCATCTTCCCGCACCTCCCCCTTCACGTGCGCCTCCCTGCTACACGTTCCTCCCGACTGCCGCCCGCCCACAGCGCCAGGGCTGGGTTCGTTCGTCGCCAAAGTAGAGGCCTTGACCGGATTTGATGACATCGCATGACTCCACGCCTCATCTGCTTGGTCGACGGGCCGCTCTGCACGAAGCCCTCTCGGGTGAGCCCGCCTCTCCTTCCCCTACCTACCCTTGCGGGCGAACGACGACGGAGGTCCACGATCAGGGGGTTCATGCATGGGGTTCAGATCGCAAGAAGTGAGGGTGGGTGACATGTGACGCTAGATGGCGCGCAATGCGATCATCAGGGTGGCGCGAGTGGAGGGATGAGGGCTGCCTCGCCTTCATCGCGGGCCTGGGTCGGCCTTGCGGTTGCGCCACTGGAGGCTGCTGTGGTGCTTGCCGAGGTCGGGCGCCTGGCCGGCCCGCGTCGACCGGCGCTGCTCGATTGCCGCCGTCTGTACTTGACTCTTGGTGTGAAGATCCTGGGGAGCAGGAGTACAGATTAGTACAGTGCTCCTCGGACCAACGTGCCGCAGAGATGCCGTCACTCACATTCCAGCGCCGCTCGGCGCCGCGGTGGATGTAGTCCCACCAGCGGCGCATCGCGTCAATCAGCTTGATCTCGCGGTTGCCCTTCGGATTCAGCCAGTTGAAAAACTCAGTGATCTGGAGCGAGCGCGAAGGAAGAGGTCAGAGCTAGAACGATGGGGGCTGGATGCAGCAGGCGGCAAGGACAAACCTCGGCCGGGTCCTCATAAACGACCCATTCGCCCTCCTTGAGCATGCCCTCCTCGCCTTCCTCGGCGAGCCGGCGCTTGAGGATCTCGTCCTCGCGGTACTCTGACTTTTGGCCCCAGAACGACCGCATTTTGGGGTCGGCGCCCTGCAGGAAGAGCCGGCCGGTGCCATAGAGGACGACGCCGCCGGGGCCGATCAGACTCGTCGAGCCCATGCCGTCAAACCACCAGACCTTGTTGCCAAAGCGATCGATGCCGAGCGGCCTGGCTCGGGGCAGGTTGTGCTGCTTGCGGAAGTCGCGCGCGAGGGCCTCCTCGCGCTTAGCGAGCCGGGCGTCCTCGTCCTCGAGCCGGCGACGCTCCTGCGAGAGCTGCTTACTGTTGGCCGTCTTGGCCTTGACCTCGGCCCGGTGCTCGGCGATGCGCGCGGCCCGGGCGGCCGCCTCTGCCTCCTTGGCCTGCTGCTGAGCCTTGAGCGCCTGCTGGCGGATGGCGAGCGAACCCATCGGCCGGGCCGGCCGGGACGAGACGGAAGCTGTCTCCGAGATGTCGTCCATCTCGCTCTCGATGCGCGACTCGTCGGCCATCTCGGATTGTCCGTCGTCGGCCTCCGACTTGGCCCGCACGCGCGAGGTGCCGTCGTCGTCCTCGTCACCTGACAGGCCGGAGAGCTCGCTGTCGCCGTCGTCGCCCGGAAGGACCTTGCCCCTGCCGTTGATCGACATGCCCTCGTCCACACTCATGGCGTCACCGTTGATCGAGCTCGGCGGGTGAGCCCCGTTTGCCGCGCCGGTGCCGGCTTCGCCCTCGGGCTTGTCGGTCGGATCGAGCAAGAGCCGATCCTCGGCACTAAATGGGAGCGAGGCGAGGAGGTCAGCGCGAGAGCAAGCAACGGCAGCTTATTCAAGACGTACACCTTGCGCCGATCGCGCTTGACGTCCTGGATCTCCTTGCGGACCTCAGTCAGCTGCGACGTGCTTTCCTCCATCGCGTCGCGGGCGACCTTGGTCTGCATCGCGAGCTCGCAGAGGAAGGCGATGATCTCAAGCTTGGCCTCGGGCTTGAGCAGGTGATAGCGCGTCGAGGGCATGGCCGGCCGCGGGCCGCTCTCGTGCACGGGCGAGTCGGTTACTGTCCACGAGGGCGTCTGATCCTCGTCGTCCTCCTCATCGGTGAAGAGAAGGTCCGCCAGATAGTCGAGATGCTTGGGGAAGCTGGCCTGGTCAGCGCGCTGGCAAGGAGGCAGGGTGGAGGAGGGCGGCGTAAGAAACGGAGCGGGCGACGTTAAGGGGGCGTCAGTATGGGATACTTGGCAGGAAGCAGACGATGCTGACAAAGTACGTACGTCGACGATGCAGCCGACAAGCCAGCTCTCCCACCGCCGGCGCGAGTCCTTCACGCGAAGCTCGCCGCCTGACATCCACGTCGCTTTGCGGGCAACCTCCTGCGCCTGCGTCACGACCTTGGTCTCAGTCAGGCCGTGGGGGCCTCGCCAGGCGCTCTCCGCATCATTGTCGCCGTCGACACTCCGGCCGTCCATCGGACTGCCGTCAAGCGTCGCCTCGGGGTCGAGAGGCAGGCCGTCGGCGCCAAATGCGTCCTCGGCATCTGGAGCGGCTGTTCTTGATGTCCATCCGCGGCCACTAGCAATCGGTCGGGTGATGATGGAGTCGCGCGAGATGAGGTTGAGAAGCGTCGCGTGGATCTCGACCGTCAGCGGGTGGACCGGGTCGGCCAGATTGTACTCGAGACTCGATTCGTAGTCGTCGAGCGAGAAGGGTGAGAGCACGAGCGTCTTGCTGCGAGTCATGAGCGATAGGCGTCAGCGGGCGGTCGGGCAAGAGCGATGCCGAGGAAGCAACAAGGAACGCACCCGAATGAGTTGAGGAAGTTCCACGTGAGGATGAGCTGCTCAAACTGGGCGCCAAAGGGAAGCTCGCGGTGCGGCAAGGGACGCTTAATCGGCTTGCCTTCCCGGACCTCCTTGGGCGTCAGCGAGCAGAGGAAGTCTGCAAAGTGAGGACAGCCGGTCAGGGCCTTGCAAAAATAGTCGCGGGGCAGGAGCTGGTGCGAGACGCACCTTCAGCTGGATACTTGACCGGCTTCTTGCGCTCCGGCGTTGGCGGCAGGCCAGTGTCGGGCATTACACCTCCATTGGCGGCTGTCGACAGGGTGAGAAGAGAATCAGCCGCGAGTTAAGCGAGTCACAAGCGGCTCAGGCGCACCAGCAATGAGCTCCGCCTTTGTCCGCCGCTTGCGCTTCTTCGGCGGCAGCGGCAGGCCGTCCTCTCCAAGCTCGATCTTGCTGTCGCCCTCCGTGTCCTCGGCTGCCGGCTCCTCGTCGAGGATCGGCTTGCGCTTACGGCGCTTCGAGGCAGCCTCCTTGGCCTGGTCGATCTCTTTTGTGAGCTCCGCTGAGAGCTCGGTCGGGATGTCGTACTTGGCCGCGAGCGCCGGCTTGACGATCCAGGGCGAAGTCGCCGCCGTTGCATCTCGGTCAAGGCAGTCGCGCAGGAAGCGCTTCAAGATGGATTTTGAAAAGGCAAGCCGGTCGCGACTGCAGCGAGCGCGCAAGGTCAGTCAGTCGAATGGTAAAGGGCTCATTGGCGGCAAAGAAGCAGGTGCGACGAACCTCAGCTGTTCGGCGCGGACCTCCATCCAGCTCGTGCCCTCGCCCGAGCCGGCTTCGCCGTCCTTGCCGACGACACGTCCCTTGACGTCAACGAGCTGGACCGAGTACGTGTACTTGAGCGGCGGGTCGCGCCGATCAGCGTCCTCCTGGCTGAGGCGAAGGTCGGAGCCGACGACGTGCGGGCCGTTAGGGGACGGAGGAGGCGAGAGCGAGAGCGTGCTGTTGGTGCTTGGGCTCCCGGGCTTGACGGGCGAGATCTGAACCGGTGTCGTTGCCCGCGCCGGCGGCTGATGCGTCCGGACCACTTGCGCGTGATACCTGAGGTGGAGGAAGTGCGCATCAGGGTCAGCGACAAGATCTTCAAGGAAGCCTGGTCAAGCGCAGACCCACTTGTCGCCGTTGACATCGACGAAGACGCCTGGGAGCAGCAGTGAGGATGGGTGACGCATCAGAGACAGACACATAGAAGCGCAGGTGGGCAACCAGGACGCACGCTCGCCGTTGAAGAAGCGGTTGGCGAAGCGGTCGTGTACAACGTCAATCAGCTTGTCCATCCGACCAATAAGTTCTGCAGACAAAGAGAACGCGCGTCAGCTCGCAGCTTGGAGGGAAGAGCGCCCTGGCAGACATGAGACGCGTCGAGCGGCTGAGACTGACGAAACTGAACGGCGCGCAGGAGCGGGCCCTTGAGCTTGCTCGGGAAGCGCTCGTGCAAAAGCCGGGCCTCGCGCTCCTCCGACCGGCAAGCCTGGAAATAGTCAAGATTCGAGTGGCCGGTGACCTCGCACTGGAAGGCTGTCGGGCGCGGGATTGCGGCGGACGACGCGTCGTTGAAGGTTGATTGACGAAGCGGGCGAGGACGGAAGACAGTGGGTGGGCACGCGAGAGTGATGCGAAGGCGCGCGTAGAGGTAGACGAGAGAGGTCGATAGAGACAGAGGAGACAGGGTCAGCTCCTGTCGCGTCTGAGGGCAGACAGGCAGCGACAGCAGCAGGTCGCGACGTACTCTTCTGCTTGTAGAATGCCATGCGGCCGGCATAGGACCTGTGCCAAGCGAGGACAATGACGGAAATTGTCTCGTCAGCGGGCGGACCAAACGTTTGGAGGGCGGCCGAGCTCAAGAGGGAGCTCAGGGCGAGCAGGACGCGAGCCCGCAAGGGAAGGGATACGCACTCGTAGTCGAGGAAGATCTCGCCCGTCTCGGCGAGATAGTAAACCTCCTTCTTGGCCGAGACGACCTCCTCCTTCTTGTCGGCGTCGTCGACCTCGTCGGCGCCCTTCTTCTTTGGCGGCCCGCCGCCGTTGGACGATGAGCTGGCTTCGGCCGCGTCCGGCGGGTGCTCACCGCCGGCCGCCTGCTGCTGGAAGCTGGCAACCGGGCCAGGCAGGCCGCGGTAGACAATCTTCTGGCGCTTGAGAAGGACCATCGGGCGACGCGAGGGCAAGGGGTGGCGGCGGCGGCGAAGTGGGGGGGCCGAGCCCAGGCTTGCGGATGGGGACGGGCGCGCGGGCGGACGAGGGAAGAGCTCGGGAGGAAGGGGAGAGCAAGGAGGGACCGGAGAGAGGGCTGAGCCTGGAGTCGAGCTGCCTACGACGCGTCTGGAGCCTGGCTTGGCTGGAAGGAGGGAGGTGAGGGGTTGGTGGTGGTTCCCGCGGCAGGAGGTGGCGGGGGGAAAAGGCTGGGCGGGAGCGGGAGGAGGCTCGATGAGAGGCCAGGAAAGAGAGGGAGAGGGGGCGGGGCGCGACGGGCATTCTCAGAGGGTCGAGCGGACTCGGGGGCAAGGGAGCGGCGGCCACCGTCGGCAGTCGGATTTTGCGCCGAACCCAAGGGTCGACCGGGCCGGCTTCGACCGGGCAACCCTGGACTCGTTGATCTCTCTCGGACATTGGCAAGGATCCCTCAGCATCAGGCCGTCGTAGCGATTGCTTTCTGGAGCGACAGCTCTCTCGGGCAGAGACGAGACGACGGCGAGATGAAGGGCGCGAGGCGACGAGCGACGAGAGGCGGGCGCGCAGCAGGCTACTTACTCAGGAGAGTGCGCGCGCGCGCGCGCGAATGCGCCCGAGCGGTAGATCTTTGTTTTTCGACGAATGTCGTTCGTGCAGGAGGTCTGTGCAGGAGATAAGGCAGCTGGAAATGGCTACTATGCTGACAATCAAGCAATTTCCTTGCGTCGAGAGAACAGCGACACAGGATAATCTGAAGAATGAGGCGCTAACGTGTTTAGCAACAGAATAGTTTATAGTAATACATTGAGATCGCCATTCATCAAAGCATGAATGGTGTAGTGGTATCACGCAATGTTAGGGTTCAACATCTCGTTTCATTGAGGTCCTCGGTTCAATCCCGGGTTCGTGCCCTCTTTTTGCCATCGCTGCCGACTCTTTCGCGAGGTTGCGCTCACCTATTCAAACGTTCAAGTTGGAGTTTTGTCAAAGGGTGCCATGCTATAATATAGAAGGGTATTGAACATTCAGGCTAGGCTGAAGATAGGGCGCAACAGTAAAGCAGGCAGGCCACAGGCGTCCATATAATGAGAACGGGTCGAGGCCTGGTGATGTTGAGAATGAGGGAACTCGACTTGTTGTAAGATTTGCGGGGGGTGTCGGTCGTCTGCTGGCCTGCGGCGGCTTGCAGCGTCAGAGGGGGTTTGAGAACGTACACGAAACTCGTTGCACAGCGAATGCCTTCAATCTTGTTCTTGAATGATCTAGTATTTCTCCCAGAGAGAACAAAACGAGGCAGCGCTCTAGTTCTAGTCGAAGCTGAGGAGGGCGATTGCTGGGGTTCGGTGGACGAGATCGACAGGAATGGTGACCAGCGGCTTGCTGCGTCCGGTCGTGATCCACTGATCCTCGCTTTCGACGCGGTGGCTGCTTCCGACAGATTACCTGAGCGATCGTCGAAGGCCCGGCCCAGGCGTCGCGCTCGGTACGAAATCCTATTATCCGTGACTGCCCAATCTGCATTTGTTTGACACGACGGAACCGTGTGCAGAACAATCACATAGCATGACAGAAAGTGATGCAGAGCGGAGATGCAATACAAATGGGCGTCGACGGGAATGTGGGCCAAGAAACGGACCTCGCTCTCAAGAGCAGATTGATCTGATCTACCTGTCTGTCCTGGCGAAAGGCCTGCGCCTCCGGAGCGAGGGCTAGACCAAGATCTCGTCCGGAGCCAATCTGGACCCCGGTCCTTTGTCTATACGTGGCCCGCACTGACTGATAGTCCCTACCCTGGTCTTCATCTCGTTGCAGCCTAGCTCGCCAGAGCTTGAACAAGGCGAGGCGATTCGGTATCGCGGCGGTAAGCTGCGTCGGACCGTGCGCACAGCGGCGTCGGCTCTATAGCAACCGGCCTTTGCTGGGCTTCGTTTCTCGTATGCCTGAACTGGCGCCGAGGCGGGCGACGCGGTGGCTGGGCGAGCCCTCAACCGAGGTTGATGTCGTTGAGGGCGACCGCGACGCAGGCGCTGCGAGGGAGAAGACCAGCGTCAATCTACGCTGGCCCAGACTATTACTTCTTCGACAGCGCTTTCGCACCGGTGATGGCCGTTATACTGGCGGACCGTCTCGCCCGTGGCGAGCTCCCAGAGGCGGGCGACATGATCCGAGCTCGCTGATTGACGAGAGAAGGACGCAACAGCACGTCAGCGCGTTATAAGAGCGAGAAAATGGCAGATGCGCTCGGAAGGCCGCACCGGTCACGAGGTAGGCCGAGTCGGCAGAGTAGGCGCAGTCCCAAACCCAGCGCTGGTGGCCCTCGAGCACGCGCTCGAGCTTGAACTCAAAGTTTTCAGTGGACCAGATCTTGATCGTCTTGTCTGCCGAGCACGTGGCGAGGTGCCTGACCACGGAGGAGAAAGGATGGCCAGTCGTTAGTATATGCACTCTTCGGCACATGAGGAGCTGCGCCGATGACACGTACTTGACGTCGGGGCTGAGGAGCACCTTGGTGATGTACTTAGAATGGGCCGAGAACATTGTCACCGGCTGGAGGTCTGTATCGGACCCTGGCTCAAATTTCCAGACGTAGACGTTGCCCTGCAAAGCGCATCGGCCGGTGCAGTGGCGATGTGGTGAGCAAGCGCAAGTCGCTCGAGCAGTCGCGCCAGCTGCGGTTCCCACACACCTTGTTGTTGCCTGCGACGAGCATTGACCCGTCCGAGGCGATAGAAACGCTCCGGATGGGCACGTCCGCGTCAGGCACCTGCTCGCGCGCAAGGCAGGTGAGGCGATTCCGAGTTAGCAACTCGGGCCGGCGACAGGGGCACGTCGGACGGGCGAAGGGGCTCACGAGCTCGTGCGTGCAGCTGTTCTCGGCCAGGTCCCAAACTTTGACGCTGCCCTCCTGGTCGCAGCTGACGAGCTCGCCCTGGTTCGGGTGGATGACGACCTCGTTGACGGCCGCCTTGTGGTCGTAGTTGCGCTGGATGTGGCTCGTCCGCGTGTCCCAGATCTTGAGCGAGTGGTCCTCAGACGAGGTGACGAGCCACTTGCTCTCGCAGTGAAATGCCAGCGAGGTGATGTTGGCTGTGTGACCCTCGAACGTGGCGATCTAGATGAAGAAAGCAAGGCGTTAGCGGCTCTATCGTGGGAGGGCGAGCGCTCGACGAACGGGCGTTGCGTTGGCCGGATTCTGGATGTCGTAAAGCCTACGGCGCGGGGGAACAGAGGGAGCGTCTAGGTCTGAGCACGACTCCAGACTATTTGAGGCGGCAAGGCACGTACCGGACGAGCGTATGCCCGGCGGCGGCGAGGATCTTCTTGTCAGGCGAGATGGCGAGCCGGGTGATCTGCTTCTGCTCCGTTTGGACCGGCCGGGGCATTGCTCAGGTTCAGCATCGCATTCTCCGCCTCAGTGAACACAGAGCTTCGTCGTCGGATCGTATCAATGAGCTCGGTCGGGCTGATCTGTCGAGCCGCCCTTTCGCGCAGAGATGAGCAAGCGACGTACAGAGTCCGCATTCTGGATCGTACGGCCGCAGATGCCCGACCATGCCTCCCAGAACTTGATTGTGTGGTCATCTGTCGAACGGCACAGCAGAGGCAGAGGCAGACGTCAGACCTCGTATCAGAATGCTTTATTGATCTGAGGTCTCCGGAAACGCACAGCCAGCGGTGACGAGGACGACCGAGAGATCCTGCTGCTGGGCCGGCGCTGGCGGAGGTAGCGGCGTCGCCTGCTGCTGCTGCTGGGCCTGGTTTGGCGGGGGTGCTGCCGCGGCGGCCATCGTGTGCTGGATCTGGTAAAGAAAGCGCCTGCCTGGATTGGGAGAAGGACAAGGATCGCCGGGGCAGAAGGTGTCGGGGAGCAGAAGCAAAGGTCGACGTCGAGGGCGCACGAGGAAGGGACGGAGCTCGGAGGGAAGAGGGCAAGCGAAGCCGAGCTATCGACAGCCATGAGCATGCCGCCCGCCTCGCCGCCGTCGCCGCTGTTGCCCGCTGTGGTCGCCTACCTCGGGCCGCCAGGGACTTATTCTCACCAGGTGCGGCGACTTGACAAGGACAGAACTGCTCAATGATGGCTGACCTCTGCCGCTTCCCGGCTCGCTACCGGACCAGGCCGTCCTCGACCGCTTCGGACCAGACGCCAGCTATCGGCCGTGCCCTACCATCGCAGGTCAATCGTCTTTATGGCCATCTTGCTCACACCACATTCCGGGCTGACTTATTGTCCCTGACCATGACCAGACGTCTTCGCGTACGAGCCTTCGTCGGCGGAGGAGCGCGCCCGAGGCTGGCACGCGGCGGTCCCGCTGGAGAACTCGAAGAACGGCATCGTCCTCGAGACGCTCGACCTTCTGCTCGCTGCGGCTGTCGGCACAAGCGGCGATAAGGGCAAGGGTCGCGCCTCGCGATGGGCTATCGATCATGAGCTAAGGGTCCGAGTTAGGCACTGCCTCGTCGTTCGGGCTGACTTCGATGGCGGTCTGAACGAGCTTGAGTGGGTGCGGAGTCATGAGCAGGTGCGCTCCGGCTCATCACCCTCGCTCTTGAAGTCTACGCCCGACAGACTGACACGGCTGATCTGACCTATTCTTGTTCGCCGACACCTCGCAAGGCCCTGGCGCAGTGCCAGACATTCCTCTCGGCATCGTTGCCCTCGGCCGAACGGATACCCACCGCGTCGACGGCTGCGGCGGCCGAATCCCTCCTTGAGCCCGGGAACGAGCGCGGTGCGGCCATCTGCGCTCGAACAGTCATAAATGTTGTCGTGGGATTGAAGATCGCCTCTGAAGGTGTCGAAGATATGGCAGGTGCGTCGGCTAGGTCCCGGTCAGCGGACTCGTCTTGAGTCGATGGTAGGGGCTGATAACTACGTCGTCGCATGGGCAGGCAACACGACGCGCTTCCTCGTCCTGAGATATGGGCCTTCGGACGTGACTTCAATGCCACAATATGCGACGGCGACGAAGGGCTGGACACTGCACTATTTTGCTTACTCGCCAAGCGCGTCCGAACCGCCGTCGTTCACACCGCCACCCGCCCTGCACGATCTTGCGCCGTCTCGGGTCGCGCCCGTCCTCCGCGCAGTTGATCGCCGGCCGACGGGAGACGGAGGCAGCCGCTATCTCGTGTGCTTTGCGACCGAGGGGGGTGAGCCGCCCATTGAGGACAATGAGCGGAGGCCATGCAGCCGTGGGTTCGAATGGTGCTGGATCGGCTCGTGGCCTGAGCATGCCGACGAAGTCAGATCGTCATGACTTTGCTAGAGCGCAGTCTCTTGGTCGGGCTTGCACTTAGCACGCTGAAAGAGCTGTCGATAAGTGGCGTATCGACATGAGTACGGCCCTGCCAATGACGCGCGCGGGCGGGCGCCCCATCGGAGGGACCGATCGGCTGCGCACCGACCCGGCACTCTGAGCCCTGCAGCTCCCTGGGCCTTGGGCCATCTGCTCCCCTCCTCGCACCAACTCCCTCCCATGCCCCGCTTGCTGCCTGCCTCGCTCGCTCGTCTACCTACACACTTCAATCGCCTGTCTTCCCCTCTCGCTGTCGCCTTTTTCAGCCGCCGTATGTCGACGCAGAAGCCCGAGATCCTCTCGACGACCGAGCTCGGCTCGGCCGACGCCAAGTGGCTCAGCCTCAATAAGCTCGCCTGGCGTGACCAGGATGGCAAAGAGGTTTGTAGCTCCCTTGGACGGCTTAGCTCTTGGTGCAGCCTGGGACTAGGGCTGATTTGCTGGCCCCTGCCCTCTCGCAGCGCGCTTGGGAGTGCGCATCCCGTAAGACTCGGTCCAAAGGCGGCGTTGATGCCGTCGCCATCTTCACGGTGATCGCCTCCGAGGGCCAGCCAAAGCGAACCGTCATCATCGAGCAGTACCGGCCGCCGATTGGCAAGGTTGTCGTTGAGCTCCCTGCGGGCCTCATCGATGAGGGCGAGGGGCCGGGCGAGGCGGCTCTTCGTGAGCTCCGCGAGGAGACTGGCTACGGCGGCTCGAGCGAGGGCGCCGGCAAGACCGAGGTCCGCGAAATCAGTCCCGTCAGCGTCAACGACCCTGGTACGTTATAGAGTCTGTTGCCCCCCGTGTGCCTCGCTGACGCTGCCCCTGCGGCCGTTGCACTAAGGCATGACCGATGCCAACATGCAGCTCGTTACAGTCGACTGCCACCTGCCTCCGGGCACCGACAACCCGCCGCCCAAGGCCGATCTCGAGGAGGGCGAGCACATTGTGCAGCGCGTCGTCGCCATTAGCGAGCTCTACGACGTTCTCAAGTCGTACAGTGAGAAGGAGGGCTACACGGTCGACGCTAGACTCTCGCACCTTGTGCGTGATCGACCCCGTACGCTCGCCCGCAACCTTCGCAGCGAAGAACTGACTGCCGGCTCCTCCTTTCTCTGTTCAACGCAGGCCTATGGCCTCAGCCTTACCAAGTCGCTCGGCCTCTCGGACGCCGAGAGCCAGTCTTCGACCGCGACTAAGCATGCCGACAGCCAGCCGCCGACCGAAGCCAAGCAGGCGGCCATCATGGAGGAGGCCGTCGCCGACGAGATCCGCGAGGCCGAACAGGAGCACCCGGAGGCCATCGAGAAGGGCAAGGGTGGTATTATCATTGGCGAAGAGCAGGCTGTGCCGACCTCATAAACCGGCGGCGCAAACATGTTTTGTATCTTGCTATATCCTGCGCGGACTAGCCCCACTGTGTAGCACTAGATTGTCCTTCTCGCCCTGTCCTCCGGTCTCGTCAAGCAATGAACCCAATGCGATTGTCAAGCGGGAAGATGAAGAAATGACGAAGGTGGGAGTGGCGCGGAAACCAGATGGGAAGATGGGAGCAGGAGATGAGGTTGGACAATGAGCACCGGTCTAAGAGAAGAGAGGGAGAGAGCGCGTGACGCGAGATGGAATGGGAAAGGCATGTCAGGTGAGAGGGCGCTGGTTCCGACCGCACGGTCTACCGCTCGTCAGTAGTCGTACTCGAGCGCAGGATTGATGACCGCCGACGAGGGGGTCTTCTTGTGCCGTCGGCTGAAGCTGAGGCCCTTCAGCGCCGTCGCAAAGCGACCGGCTTTGCCGACGGGTGCGCTGGCACCGTCAGCGGTTGTGTCGGTCCAGGCCGAGAGCATTGTGTTGGGCGTGCCCGACCGTATGCGTTCGCGATCGAGTGCAGACTTGTCGAACGGCGGCGGCGTTGGCGAGAAGAGCGAGCGAAGGCCTTCGGAGAGTGAAGGCGTCGACCGGTTCGACTTGCGCGAGGCCTGCGTGCCGTTGGCCCCACTTGTGCGTGAATGGCCGAGCGACTTGTCCCCAAAGCCCTGGATAGAGGTCAAGGTCCCGGATGGGCGCGACTCGGCTTGGTCGAGCGGGACGATCTCGACCGGCTCTGGCGAAAAAGCCGATCGCGGCGTGAGGAGAGCAGACGTGCTGAGAGTGGAGGGCGTTGGCGGCTGGGGTGAGGGAATGCGGCGGCTGAGCGTCGTCGACGGCCGACCGAGGACCGAAGGCTGCCGGCCGTGCGTCGACATGGCTACCGGGATCTGCGACGGCACCGGAGGCGCCGGACTGCGCGCCGTCTCGCGGTCCTTAGTGAGCGCCGACCGGGTGTTATTGATCGACTTGAGCCGGAGGAGCGAGGAGCGGCGTTTGATGGGCGCTTGATTCGACTGGAGCGGGGCAACGACTGATGCGGGCGGCGGGAACTTGAGGAATGAAAGGCGCTCGGTTGGGAAGGTCGTTAGGGCTGGGTCGGTACGCGGGTCATGGGTCGCTTGGAATAGAGCGAGCACTGTGGGAGTAAGGCTGACCACGATTAAACACCCCTTATCACGCATGCTCCGAGATCCGCCATGACCTAAGACATACGCTTTGACCGGGATCGCTTGAGTCGCGTCGACCGCGGCGGCTCCTGCTCAATAGCCGCTTCCTCAAGTTGCATCTGTCTTGGCGCGAAATGAATAGTCTCGTAGATGCGCTGGGACAACAGCACTGGAGCCTCGCGAATGTCTCGTCCGTCGTCACGCGCCGGGGTTGAGAGCGAGCGAACCACAGCGGGCGAGCCTGAGATGCTCTCTGGGACGTCGGCGAGACCGCGGCCATTTGGGAGGAAGACGGCTTGGCCGTTAAGCGTTGTCCGGCTCGGCGTAACTTTGTGCGAAGGCGACAGAACGTGTGAGGGACGGATGCCGGCCAGCTCATTCTTGCTCGGCGTCGTCAGGAACGACTCGGACTGCGAAGGCTTGTGGCCCCGGTTGCCGGCCGATGGCGAGGCGCCGATAAGCGATTTGCGAGCGTGTATCGAATGGCGCGTCTCCTCGACCATGCGGTCGACGCTGCGCGCCCACTTGGGGGGTAAAGGGGTCGTGGTCAGCGCCTGTGATTCGCGTTCGGCCAGTGGTATTGCGCGGAACGCACGAGCGAGATGCGGTCGAGCTTTGTTTCAATGCCGGCGTCGCCAGACGACTGGGCAATCTCAATGGACGGCAGCGAGGCCTCGGCTGCAAGATTTCGAGGGAGAAAAGGGGCAGACGTCAGCTGGTGAATGGAGATTGGCTCGAGAGGCTGACGAGGACTGACAGACGCGGTTCCTCAGCGTCCGCGCACTCGCACTAAGCCTCAGAGCGGGTGACTCGCCGAACGTCGATGAGACGCGCGACAACGGACGATCCTTGACATTCGGCACAGGCACGCCTGCGAGACGTATACGAAGAACTTGGTCAATGGAAGCACGAGTTGTAAAGACAGAGGCGAGAAAGGCAAAAACGCACGACGAACGAGTCGTGACCGGGTCGATTGGGCGGGCTGAGGCTGCGGTGGCTGCAGCAGAGAGACGCTGTCATCCAGCGCGGCCGACGCTCGGACGACTGAGGTGTTCTCCTTGTCAGCTTCGTCGACAGCGTCCGCATAACGGTACGAGACACTCTGCGACTTGCTGCCGCCGCTCACTGTCGGCGACGGGGCGCGACAAGCCGAAGATTCGACGAGAGTCCACTCGAGCCGCTTGCGCACGCGGGCGTCTCGGGGGGCTGCGGTCGAAGGGGCGGCGTCGGTAAGTCTTGCGTGGGTCGAGACCACCGTTGACAACTGTGTTGCCGGGATGGCTGGGCCTGTATGGTTTGCTGGCGTCGGGCGGTGGTACGCGATCTTGCTGATGCTGACACCGCTGGTGGAGGGAGCATTGGCGGCGATGCGCGAGCGACGAGGCGAGGAACCGCTGACCTTCCGAGGCGAAGTGGGCACTGAGACACAAAGGACTGGCAACTTGAGCACCCTTCGGCGAAAAGGATGTCAGATGAAAGGGTAACACAAGACTTACCCTTGACCCTGACCGCCTTGGTCAAACGGAGCCGCTCGTTCGAAGGACTTGTTTCGAGTCGCGGGCCGACCGACGGCTGGCAGCCGCCTTTCTTGTCAAAGCGGAGGAAAGAAGCGCCGCCGTCGTTCTCCGCTCTGGCTGACCGAGTCCCCGCAGCGGCAGCTGCGGCGGCCGTAACGCGGACAACCTTCTTTGGCGGCGAAGCCGTCTTCTTTTCGCGGAGGGTCCAGTGGCTGTCGTCACTTGTGTTGGCACTGGAGCCAGGGTCGTCCGTCCTTGTCGTCGCCGTAATGACGGGCTTGTTGATCGACCGCTCGGCCGAGATTGCCGGCGCAACAACAGGCGGTTGGGCACGGTCAAGGACGGCTGGGCGCACAAGAGTGAAGCGGCATGGATTAGACTCTTGAATATTCAGCGCAATCGGACCGTTGAGTGAAAAGAAAGGAGTCGACTCACATTGCCGTCGGATGTCTCCCGGCTCGTCTTTGAGCGCCCGATGCCGGACTGCTTGCTCAGCCGTCAGCCTCCGGTCGTCGACCGGGTCCGTCATCCCGCGCAGGAGCTCCTCCATCTCGTTCGAGAGCTCAGGCCACTGGCCAAGCCAGCGGCCGTCGACGGTTCGGGCATGGTAGACCTCGAGCTCGGCGGCGGTTGCGAACGACTCGGTCGGGTCGAGCTCGAACGGCGTCCGGCCGGTCAGAACCTCGAAGCAGGTAACCTGCAGCAACGGGTGCGAGGGCTGTCAGTTGATGCTGTGCGGCCATCCTCAGGGGATCTCGACGACGAAAGACGTACGCCAAGCGACCAGACGTCCGAGGTGCGTTCGTCGTGCCAATTGCCGGCGGCCCGGCTCGCGCTCAGGTACTCTGGCGTCCCCCACGAGACGTTGCTCCAAAATGGCTTGGGCTGCGCGTCCTCCATCTGCCGCTGTTGCCGCCGAGAGGGGCGGTTGCTGCAAGAAGAGGAGGCCGAGGAAGAAGCAGACTTTGAGGGTTTCCAGGAGGTGGCGAAGCCAAAGTCAACGAGGACGGCTTGGTCCGTGCTCGAGAGAAGGACGTTTGCCGGCTTTTAGGGGTTGCGCATAGTTGCAGGGCAGAGGAAAGAGAATAGGAGGGGGGGGGGGGTCAAATTCACGTTCTCCTTCGGAAAGGAAGTTTTGCGTGGTGGGAGGGAGGACCCTTTCGGAAAGAATGGGACTAGGGACACGGACCTTGATGTCGTTGTGGCTAACGTTGTTGGCGTGGAGGAAGCGAACGCCGTCAATGAGTCCGCGGAAATAGGGCCGGGCCTCAATCTGCGTGGCGAGAGAGGGCAAAGGGAAGGTTGATGACAGAAGATAGAGGTAAGAAACGAAAGAAAGATGGGAAAGAGCGCTTGCGATGGGGGAGGGGACTATGAGGAATTAAGGGGGAAGGGGGGCGAAGAAGAGGCAGAAGACGAACCTCGGTGATGCCGACGGGCATCGGTCGCTCACAGAAGGCCATCGTGACGAGCGCATACGATGGTGAGAGGACAAATTGCTCAAAGACGATGATGGACGGGTGGGCGGCGATTCTTGACGCTGTTGGCTGGCCCACTCCCCATCCGTCGTCGGCCAGGCCGTTCTTGCCGTCAGCGTCGATTGGAACCGGAAGCGAATGGAGCACCTTGACTTCATTCCAGAGCGCCTGAATGCGGGCCGTCGTCGTGAAGTTCGTCGAGTTGGCACCCTTCTGCCGATGAACGAGCTTGACCGCGACTTTTCTCGGCGGCTCACCCCCGGCAGTCTTGCGCGCAGTGCAGAGCCAGACGGAACCCCAGTTACCAAAGCCAATCTCGCGGTGGAAAACGAGAGCTTCCGAGAGGGCTTCGTCCGGGAGCGAAAGGACGGTTGGCCCTCGTCGGACAACGGCGGCAGAGGCCGGCTCGATTCGGACGCGATGGGTTGGCGTCTCGTGATGGGGGCTCGAGCGGGCGGCGGCCGAGCTGCCTTCGGATGGAGAAGAAGAGCAAGTGACCTCGCTGGCGCCGACGACTACTGAAGAGGCCGACGAAGACGATGAGCACGATGAGGAGGACGATTCATGGGCCTGCGCCAAAGGCTGCTGCCGGCGTCCTGTTGCAGCACTCGGCGTCGTCTCGGTCGCCGCTGCCGACAAAGGCATCCTAGTCGTCGCGGCCGTTCGAGCTGGCAACCCCTCTCGACGACCAAGATTGCGGTGCGAGGGCGCATGGACGAGCTTTGACGTCATCTTACGCGAGGACGAAGCGAACGACGAGACTGAAGACGTAGCCGAGGTTGACGGCGCTGGGGGTGAGGGCGAAGGGGAGGGCCGGTGGCCCAGCTGCGAGGCAGTCCTGGCGGCGGAGGAGGCGGCGAGCGATAAGACCATAGGCTAGTGTTGATCGACAGAAAGCTGGCCGTCCGACCGGAGGAGGGGAGGACAGAGGTCAAAGAAGAAGAGAAGGGGGAAGATGATGGGAAGAGGTGATGAAGGCTAGTTGCAGGTCGCCCATCTGGCCCCATTTTCAGTACGCACCCCATCAGACCCGGCCGGGACTAGTAGAAGGCCGTCAGCCTGAAGGCGTGTTGGTTGATTGAGACTGGGTGAGCGACGAGCGACGAGTCGAAGGCGGAAACCAGAGAGGGGTGCGCCGGCGCGCCAAGTCAAGGGCGGCCAGCCCAGCCCTCTGCTTGACCCCTCCTTTCCCGCTATGGTCTCTCCAACTCCAGCCGGAGACATAGCAGCCTTTGCCATCCTCCCTTCTCCGATCAGAGAGGCTCGAGCGTTTAAAGGTTCAGTCCGAGATGGCGGTCGAGCGGACGAAAGAGAGCGGCCGGCGGCAGCTCGCACGTCGACAGGAGAGGGCGGCGCGCGCGCAGCACGTCGTCTCCTCTCACTCGGCCTGCCCGCCTCCTGGGCCCGTCTGATCGACCTCCCCCCATCTCCTTCGTCATGCCCCCCTCGCCATCCAAGCCGCCGACCCCGAAAACGGAACCGGACAGCACGGACGCTGAATCTGATGCCGAGCAGAAGTGGGGACGCGGTCCGTATGCTCTGCCCTCCGCTCTGCCAGCCGCCCGCCCGCCCTCTGGAGACGCGTCGCGCCTTGCTGACCCGGCCTCGACTCTGTCCGAAATCGCCGCACCTCAGTCCTCATCGCGGGCGGCATCGACTGGTCCGTCCCATCTCTTAGTTTTGCTGTCGTCCTTCTGGGCACAATGGGCGTCGGCTGCTTTCCTTTGGGCACCTGCTGATGGAGAGGAAAGCGCCGGCGGTGGAGGCGAGGGCGGCGCGTCTGTCGCGTGACCCCCCGTCACCTCTTCTTCGTCAACGACCCGAGCCTCACCCTCGCTTGCAGCACACTCTTTGCTAACCCGTCCGCGTGTCTCATCTTTCCTGCTCAGGTCGGTGATTGGTCGCAAGAGCACCAAGGGTGGCAAGGCGTCGACGACTAGCGATGGCGCCGCCACCGACGACCTGGAGAGCCCTCACATCCTTCGCTCGCTCTCCAACGTCCGTGTAGTCTCAATTCACAGCGCGCCGACAGCCTCGCATTTTGTGTGCATCGATATCGAGGGTGGCGCTTGGCTCTTTGGTCGGAACGAGGCCTCCAACCTCGGCTCGACCTCGGCCTCGGGCGCGGGAGGCGCAAAGGAGGGCTTCGTGCTGGCGACGTGTCCGCGCTACCTGACGCCCGAGCGACTCGGCCACGACGGCGACCCCACGGCTAGGTTCACGAGCGCGATCGTCGGTCGTAGCTTCACGTTACTCATCACGTCGGATGGAGCGCTCTACGCAGCTGGCGACAACAAGCACGGCCAGCTCGGCCTCCCGCCTAAGGTTAAGCTCGGCCTCGCCGGCTTCACTCGGGTCGAGTCGTGCCGACACCTGAGCGTCGTCTCGGGCTCGGCCGGAGGGAACTTTACCCTCCTCGTCACTTCGGAGGGTGGCGTCTATGCCCTTGGCTCATCCGAGCACGGCCAGACGGGAACGGGGCGGACGGGCGAGTGCCTCGTCAAAGCCCAGACGGTCCAGTTTGACCTGCTGGATGAGCCCATTCGTATCGGAGGCGCGCTGTCAGGGAGGAAGGTCGTTCAGGTCGCCTGTGGAACAGCTCACTCGATCGCGCTTGACAACGAAGGCCTCGTCTACACCTGGGTGCGTCTGCCGTCGTCATCCGCAGCCAGCTCGCCTCCTTCCTTCCTCAGTTGCTGCTGCCGCTGCTGCTGACTGGTCCAGTGCGCGCGTTGTTCCGCCGTGTTTCCCTCACCTCCTTTCCAGGGCTACAACGGATACTGTCGGCTGGGTCTCGGCGACCAGAAGGACCGGCTCGCGCCCGTCGCCGTCGGCCAATTTGCCAAAGCTAACGCTCAGCTCCGTGTCAAGTCGATCAGCTGTGGTCCGGCAAGCACGACGGTCGTTGACCGGATGGGCATCTATTACATCGCCGGCCGCTGGAAGACGACGGGCGACGGCGGCGGGGGTTCCCCTTACACGACGTTCAAGTACCTTCAGGAGATGGGCGCCTGCAATGTCTTTAAGACGGCTTCGGGCGGGGCCGGCCACTTTGCGCTCGCCGACGATCACAAAGACAAGTCGTTGACGCTAGCGATTGCGTTCGGCCAAGGTACGGTCCATAGCGAGCTTGGCCTGGGGGACGGCCAGCCAAAAGCTGCGACCAAGCCGACCAAGGTCGAGCCGCTCGACGGGCTCAGCCTCATCGACATCGCGGCCGGTCAGGGCACGACGCTGTATCTCTGTCGACCGAGTGACACGTACGCTGAGCTGCCGAGGCACGAGCCATTAGAGACGGCCGACGAGTGCTTTGTCTGCCAGCAGGTCGACGACCAGCCTGGTCTTGTCTGTGACGTGCGTTCGCCCTCGACCTCCCTAACTCGTCGCTCAGACTGATCAACTGCCCACATCCCTTCTCTTCTTCCCACCTTGCAGTTTTGCGAAAAGCCGTTCCACCTTGCCTGCTTGACACCGGCACTTGACAGCCAGCCTGAAGAGCCAGAGTGGTTCTGCCCCGACGTACGTCCATTCAGCGCGCGCTTCTCCGTGCCGCCGCCCAACCTGCCTCCGTTTGCATCCTGCAGATGTGAAAGGGAAGGGTCATCCAGGGCCGGAGGAGCAAATAATCAAGGTGCTGATGCGACTGCTCCACTCCTCTGCGTTCTTCGAACCCAGCACGAGATACCGCAAGACCTTCAGTCGCTCGAATTCGTGCACGAGACCGAGCTGGCCGCTGTCGTCAGCAAAGGAAAAGGCAAAGCCAAGGTCGTCAAAGCGACGCCCGGGAAGGGCAAGGCGACCGCACCGGCCAAGGGCAGAGGGAAGCGGCCGGCGGCGACCGAGCCGACGACGGGTAAGAGCAAGAAGCGGAGATGAAATTATAGACGGATGTTGCTCTCATAGGATGGCTTCTGACGAGGGGATGGCAGGGAAAGAACGTCCGACGTCATCAAAGCAGTCGTCATATCTCTCCTGTCCCTCGACCCAATCACGTGTTGACAATCTGCAGCCGGCCGCCTTCGTCGACGGAGAGGCCGAGACCAGAGAGCTGATGGGAGAGGGGCAGCTCCGAGTCAATCTCACACCGCGGGGGCGGACATAGTGCAGGTGGATACTCACGACTCCATCGGACCGGCTGCGGCGGACAAAGATGAGTGGCACCGCCTTTGGCGGGCTCGATGTTCCGGCTGTCGCAGGAGGTGGGTAGACGAAGGGCGGCGGCGGCGGCGCCTGAGTTGCGTAAGCGGCCGACTCTTCGTGTGCGCTTAGCACTCGATGCTGGTGTTCGGTCGATAGCTGATCCTGCTGGTGCTGCTGATGCTGTTCTATTTGGTGCTGATGCTGGGAGAATCCGGGCTCGCCGCCGGCCAGCTCGATGAGCGAATGGAGGTTGGGATCAAGCAGCTCGGTATCCGCAAGCTGCTGCTGCTGTTGCTGGTGCTGCTGCCCTTGCCGTTGCTGATCATCTTGATGCTGGTGCTGGTGACGGGCCTCCTCTTCCTGTTGCTGGATCGAGGCCATCGCTGCTGCGACCGCCTGGAGGTTATCGAGTGCGGCAGTCGGACCATCGTGCCCTCCTCCTCCGTCATACGCGCTTGAGGGGCCGGCCGACGGCCGCTTCTCACCCTCACCGACGTCTGGGAGGTCATCGGTAACGTTGACATCAAGGGCGCCAAAGGCTGCTGCTTCGAGAGACTGCGGCGACGACGGAGCGGCGGCCGAGGAGAGGCGGCTCTGAACGTCGGCGACCTCGGTTGCCGCTGGCAGGTTGACGACGAGCCTGACCTGGGCGAGTTCGCCGCTCGCTGTGGGATCTTCTGCCTCAAAAACGGGCGGCTGCTCTCCCACTTGGTGGACCTGAAGCGGCCCGATCGGTCCCGCCCAGATTTCGACGAGGACGCCGTCGGCGTGATAAGCCCCAGCGATGACAAACTCGAGCGTCTGTCCGTCTGCGTGGAGGTACGGATCCGAAGAAATCGAAGGCAGGGGCCCTGGCGAGGGCCACAGTTCAGGCTCCAGCACAGGGGGGAGGCGAAAGTACGTCTGAGTGAGGCTACCTGCGAGAGCGGGTCACCCAGACAAACAGGTCCAAGGTCAGTATTGAGCGGGCGGGACGTGTAATGAGTGATGCCTTCAGAGCCTGAGACGCACCAACGGTCCCGATCGTGAAAAGACTGAAATCGTCGATCTTATCCCTCCCGGGTGGGGCGCCCTGGCCGCCAGCGACGAACGCTACCGGCCGGCCGTCAGCGCCAACGGTCCCGCCCATCGGGCCGTCGAGATTCGGTGCGCACGAGAGGTAGAATCGACGGGAGGATGCGGCAAGGTTGTCGCCTGGAGAAAGCCTGCGGAAGGCCACTTTGGAGAGCTGGCCGACCGACCCCCCTGATGCCACCGCCGCCATGGGGGAGCCGGCCCCGTGCTGGTGTAGATTGCCTCCGTCGTCAAACGCGAGGTTTGAGTGGTGCAGATTGGCAGCCGACTGGTCGGCCGCCTCGTCAAAGACGACCGCTTTGCCCTCGGCCCGGCAGATGACGAGCGGCTCAGTCCGCCAGCCGCTCTGCACTTCGACGAGCACAACGACGTCACCGTACCACACCCAGCCGTCGTCGTCGTTCATGACCTCATCGTTACCCTCTCCTCCAGCAGCAGCGATCGCTCGCCCGACACGCTCGATTGTCCACCGGCTCCATTCGGTGGAGGTCGATACGCCTAATCGGCGCGCTCTCGTCGTCATTGTCTGCTCCTGTGCGTTGTTTGGCGCGCCACTAGCCTGTAGGGACGGTGAAGCCAGCATCGCAAGCGCCCCTTGCCTTGTCGTTTGCTTGTTGATGCGTGAATGGAGGAAGAATGTTGCCCCGTTCGGGAGCGAGCCCTCAGCCGTCGGAGGTCGGTGTTTGCCCGTCTTGGACCGTTTGGGCGGCTTGGAGCGAATCGCGAGCGGGGCTGTCGTCAGCGTGAGGAAGGAGGGCCCAGCGAGAGGGGAAGCGGCTAGAGAAGGCTCGATGGTCGAAGGGCCGCTGCTGCTGACAAGGGCAGAAGTCTGAGATCGGTGGCACAGGAACAATCGCCCCAGGCGTTGTTGCCGTCAGTATTAATACAAAACGGGTAGATGGAAAGGTAACGGCCAGATGAGAACTGACCTTTGCGCGCTTTCTTGGCCGACCACTCTCCCACTCCTCCTGGTCCCTCACCTGACCGCCAGCTTCCCCCCGCGTCGTCACCGCCGTTGACAAGCCGGCCTCGAGCCTGAGCGTCCACGCTCGAAGACCTGCGGCACCGCCAGGGGGCTGCTTGCCCTTCTGTTTGCCCTTGGGCCTAGGCTCGATCGGCGCCGGCGGCATAGAATCCTGCGCTCCCCCATGCGAAGGCATGATCACACCGCCGGCAGCAGACGTAGCAGCGGTCGCCGCCAAATTAAGAGGCGACGATGAGAGCGGCCGCAGCGCAGGATCGAGCGAGTCATCGGTCGTCCCTGTATACGATGTTGGTAGCTGGTGCTGGTGTTGCTGATTGTAAGGATTGCCGCTTTCAACCTCGACGCCGACACCCAGCGAGGGTGTCAGCGTGCTCATGTCCACTGCCAAAGCTGCCGACCTGGGTGAGGCGACAGCGGCCGCCGCCGAGGTCGATCCACCGATGAAGACGGCGTCAAATGCGACGGCCGAAGCAGTGGCAGCAGCCGAATGCGTTGCTCCGGGGGCTACCGCCGCCGGTCTCGCCGTGTCAGGGGTCGCCGATGAGGTTGAAGGCAATGAATCGCCAACGGCCAGGTCGAGCCGCTTGCGCTGCTCGACCGTCATCGTCGCCGTTGCTGCCGTCAACTGGCCCGGCGGAGCCAAATGGCTGTGCTCGCTAAGTACGCTGCCGATGATGGACGGGTTGATTGCGGTCGAGATGACTCTCAAGGCCAGATCAAAGCCGACGACATGCGGCCCCAATCCCTCCTCCTCTCCTACTCCCTCGCCGCTCGCGAGATCCGGGACGGACGCAACCGAGGTCGACGCCCCTTGCGAGAGTGCCGAAGGTTGTGAGAGCGTGAGCCTAGCGACCGGCGCGGGCGTCAGGAAACGCTTCTCGTTCGCGTACGACTTTTGGGCGGCGGTCGGGTAGAAGAGGTCGATCTGGAGGACCGAAGGTTTGGGAACGAGTCCAAGCCCCGGAGTACTCTCGCTTCCAGAGAGCCCGCTGGTAGACATTGAGCTTGGAGAGAGGCCGAGGAGGTGCTCGAGCGAGGGTCGGATCATCGAATCGTCGAGGACGACGTTCGAGGCGGGATGATGCTGCTGACGGTGCGTTGGAGGGAAAGGGTCGTCACCTGTGACCGAGTCCAGAGTTGCCGGCGCCGCAGTCGCAGGAGCCGTGTCATAGTCAACATCAACGTCAATCGAGTGAGCGGCCTCGACGAAGGTCTGCTCCTGCTGCTCTGGACGAAGGTCGAGATCGATTGACGACGGCTGCTCCTTGCGCTTCGTCTCCCTTGCATTATATGCCAGCCCTGTCGTCGTCGTCGTCGTCGTCGTCGTCGATGTCATCGGCGGCGGCGGCAGCGATCGCAGCTGGGAGGAAGTGGAAGAGGAGGGGCCGTTCCAATGATCGTCGTTCTGCAGCAGGCCGTCGTCAACGAACGTCGGCAGTGGACTTTGCGTCGCTTGGTCCGGTGCCAGCAAGGGTTCAATACTGACAGGGTTGTGAACAGCGCCGACGACGGATGCTGGCTGTCCCTCGCTTGTCATCGTCGTCGTCGGCGGCGGCGGCGTTGACGACGGGCTCGGGCGGAGTTCATGTCTAGACGACAATGCCGACGACGACTCGAGAGGAGCGAGCAGGGGTCGGTTCGCCGCCTCGGCCGCAATCTCTGGCGGTCGATGAGAGACGAACGTGCCGCTGCTGCTGATGATGTCGTTGATTGATGACGCGTAGTATGGCGGCCGTTGCTGCTGCGACTGCGAGATCCAGAGCTGGACCTCGTCGCCCCCCACTGACAACGGCGGCTCGGCCCTAACCTCAGCGGCTTGGTCGAAGTCGGCCCGACGCTGGCCTTCACGGGCGCCTCCTGCTCCACCTCCCGGGAAGTCATCTACCTCGGCCGGTTCAGACGGGTCTAGTCGCTGGTCCTCCTCCTGCCGCTGCTGCGGGCGGGCGCGTTTCGAGCTCGGAGGGTGGTCGCCCGAGATGGCGTTGAGAAGGAGGTCGAGCCCTTCGGACTGGGCAAGAAGGGATTTGCAGGGTAGAGAGTGGACATCGAGAGAGATAGAATGTCAGCGCGAGGTCGAGAGTTAATTGTTGCAGGTCCAAAGCAGTACCTGGTCGGGCAGCGAGGGGTCGGCCATCGTAGGGAGCGCGAGCGTGGGAGAGAGGGAGGCGAGCGGGCAAGCGAGCGTGAGAAGCAGCTGAGGGGTGAGCGTCCGAGGGAGGGGTGCGATCGACGGAAAAAAGAAAAGGGTCTCCCTGCCACGACGACACACGCGCCCATCTTACCCTGCCTGCTTGATTCCTCCCAACTCTCCACCCATTCTTCCCTGCCAATGCCCGTCTCGCTCGCACCCTCCTCAGCAGGTTCGTCTCATCAAGCTGATCGAGCGTCATCTTCATCGCTGACTCCTCTCTCCAGCCGGCCTGCTCGCCTTGCTCGACGAGCCCGACCCGACGCTCCAGCAGCTCGCGCTCGAGCAGCTCGACAGCGTCCTCGGCGCCTTCTGGCCCGAAGTTTCGGAGCACATCGTTGCCATGTACGTCGACTCCCCCTTTCTTCCTTGCCTGTCGTTGCTGGCTCCGGAAAGGCTGCCACTGGCCGGCCTGGAGTTCCTCACCCTGCTTGTGTGATCGAGCGTCGAGGGACTGAACTTATCCTACTCCTGGCTGCGATCCCGTGCGTCGTCCGACGATTCTCAGCGAAACTCTTTCCGAGAGCCCCACACTTCCTCAATCAACGCGCGAGCTTGCCGCCCTTGTCGGCGCAAAGCTCTACTTCCACCTTGGCGCTGAGGCTGAGGCGCTCGCCCTCGCCCTCCGCGCCGGCTCGCGCTTCGAGCAAGAGCGGCTCGCCGTCGTCGACGGCAAGGGCAAGGGCAACGAGGGCTTTGTCGAGGTCATCACGGCCAAAGCGCTCGACGAGTACATTGCCCTTCGCTGTGCTGCCGCTCCTGAGGCGGCGGCAGCCGGTAGCTCGCGAGGCGGCCAGGCGACTTCAGCGGCGCTCGAAGCGATCCTGCTCTCGATCGTCCGGCATGCGCTCGGCCAGGGCGAGAGTCGGCACGCACTCGGCCTCGCGCTCGAGAGCCGGCGAACCGATCTCGTTCGGCTCATCTGGGAGGAGAGGGCCCGTGAGGGCGCACTTTTGCGCTGGGTGCTGGAGCAAGTGGGCAATGCGGGCCGAGGGGCTGGCGGGAGAGCTTTCCGAGTCGAGGTGCGCCCTTTTGCTCGCTCCTTGCTTCCCTTTCAGACTCAAAGACAGTTGACCTGATCACATCTCGTCATGTAGGTACTCGAGCTCCTGCTCGAGCTGATCCCGCTCTCGACCCCGGCCGGCACCTCGACAGAGGTCGACTACCCTTCGCTTCTCCAGATCCACCTTTACCTCAATCGGCCCTCTCTCTCCGCCGCTCTCCTTTCAGATCTCCTCGGACCGGGAGGGGAGGGTACCGACGAGCGCAAGCGGCTCTGGGCATACCAGGTCGCCTTTGACCTCGCCGAGGGGGCTACGCAAGAATTCCTAGGCCAGGTCGCCACCGGTCTCTTTGGCGAGGGCCCCGCTGGGCAGGATGTACGTCTAGACTATTCTTCCGCTCCCTGTGCGCCCAACTCTTTCCCTCGCGGCTGACAAAGCAAGCAATAATTCCTTCCCCCTTCATCTTGTAGGAGGCCGAGGTCAAGAGCAATATGCGCCGCATCCTCAGTGGCGAGATGAGCATTCGCCTCAACCTTGACTTCTTGTTCAAAAACGACCGCAAGGACCTGCTCATTCTAAAGACGACCAAGGTACGCCCCTTCTGATGTCTTTCTCTCGGCCGGAATTCACTGGGCTGTGAGACTGGCTGTGAGATTGGGAGCTGACTCCACCTGTCTCTGGCCTTTCCCATCCTGAGCAGGATGCGCTCGAGTCGCGGTCATCAATGTATCACTCTGCTCTGACTCTCTCACATGCCTTCATGTCGGCCGGAACAACGTCGGACGCCTTTCTTCGCCAGAACCTTGACTTTCTCTCTCGCGCCAACAACTGGTCGAAATTCACGGCGACCTCGGCGCTCGGCGTCATCAACAAGGGGTCGCTCTCGCGGGGCAGGACGCTCCTCGGCCCTTATCTCCCTTCGACCTCGTCGAGCACGGGAGGCGGACCGAGCCCTCAGCAGCAGGGCAAGGAGTACAGTGAGGGCGGTGCGCTCTTTGCCGTCGGCCTCGTCAATGCCGGACGTGGAGGCGAGGAGTGCGAGTGGCTCGTGGGACAGATGAAGGCGGCCGAGGACGAGGTTGTCAAGCACGGAGCAGCGCTTGGGCTTGGTGTCGCTGGAATGGCGAGCGGTAGCGAAGGTGCGGATCCTCCTACTCTAATCACAGTCCCCACTCGACCCCGTTTACTGACCCGTGTTTCACGCCTTCCCCCAATGCGCCGCGTAGAGATCTACGACATTCTCCGCGAGACGCTGTTCCAGGACTCGGCCGTCGCCGGCGAGGCCTCGGGCTACGCGATGGGGCTCGTCATGCTTGGTTCGGGCTCGACAAAGTGCTTTGACGAGATGGTCCAGTACGCGCACGAGACGCAGCATGAAAAGATCATCCGGGGCCTTGCCCTTGGCATGGCCTTCCTCTGGTACGGCCGTGAGGAGGAGGCCGATTCGTGCATCGCCCAGCTCGCAAAGGATAAGGTGCGCCCTACCCAACTGGTCGCTGGCGGGTCTACCTAAAAGCTGACACAAGCCCTCATACGCCCTCTGTTTATCCCCTTTGCCAGGACGCCATCCTCCGCTACGGCGCCATGTACACGATTGCGCTCGCGTACGCCGGGACATCCAACAACGCGGCGATTCGCCAGCTGCTAGACGTAGCCGTCTCGGACGTCTCGGATGACGTCCGCCGGGCCGCCGTCAGCGCGCTCGGATTCGTCCTCTGCCGGAGCCCGGGCCAGGTACCGCGCATCGTCCAGCTTCTGAGCGAAAGCTACAACCCGCACGTCCGACAGGGTGCGGCCGTCGCGCTCGGCGTCGCCTGTGCCGGGACCGGCCTTGAGGTACGCAATCTCACCTAAAGGTTCTTTACCTCCTCCCCGCTTGCTGACCATTCGTCGTCCGCCCGCCGTAACGTCTTCCCCTTGCCCCTCATCTCACGATGCTCGATTGCCAGGAGGCCGTCGAGTTGCTTGAGCCCATGACCAAGGATCCCGTCGACTTTGTTCGCCAGGCGGCGCTCATGTCGCTCGCCATGGTCCTCATCCAGCAGTCGGCGGCGCAGAACCCGGCCGTCACCTCGGTCCGGCAAAAGTTTGCCGCCGTCATCGCCGACAAGCACGAGGACTCGATGGCAAAGTTTGGCGCCGCCCTCGCCCAGGGCATCATCGACGCTGGCGGTCGGAACGTCACCGTCTCCCTCCTCGGCCGCAACGGGATGAAGTCGATGAACGCCGTCGTCGGCATGGCCCTCTTCTGTCAATTCTGGTACTGGTTCCCGCTCGCCCACTGCCTCAGCCTCGGGTTTGCGCCGACGGCCCTCATCGGACTCGACAAGGACCTCAAGGTGCGTGGGCCGGATTTTACCTTCTTTCGAAGCCCCGCAAGATCTGCCCGCTCAACTGTTACTCATCGGTGACCCTGACGTTGTTCTCCCCTCTCTTTCGTCCTCTTTTCCCTCCTCTCCCCGCTCGCCCCCTCCAGATCCCCAAATTCGACTTTATCTCAAACGCCCGGCCGTCGCTCTATGCCTACCCGCCAGCTCTCAAGGTCAAGGAGAAGGAGGAGGCCAAGCCGATCGCGACCGCGGTCCTCTCGACGACGGCCAAGGCCAACGCTCGCGCCCAAGAGAAGAAGAAGGAGAAGGAGGGCGAGGCGATGGACACGGTACGTCTCGCCGGCCTCTTGACTCCCCCCCCCCCCCGCGCCCCCTTCTCCCTTTCTCTCTTGCTTTCTCTCCGCTCCCTTTGCCCTCCCTCTCTCTGCTCTGCGATCTGAGACGCCGTTTGACTGTTCCATCGGCTGACCCTTTTCCTTGGGATCCTCGGTGGGCGCTTGGTAGGACGAGGCGATCGAGGTCAAGGAGACGGAGAAGATGGACGAGGATGCCACCGAGGCGACGCCGTTGCTCGTCCACGCCGACGACGACGCTTCGAATGTCACCGCCGCCGCTGCTGCTGCTGCCACTGCTCCCTCCGCCACCGCCGCCGAGCCCTCTAAGAAATCGGCGGCCGGGGGCCCCTCGGCCGCCGTCACGGAGCCGCCGACCGAGCGTCGACCCAACATGTCGAGGGTCACGCCGGCTCAGGCGGCCGTCGTTGGCTTCTCGGCCCAAGAGGCGACCTATTTCCCGATCCGAGCCGACCTGACCGGCAGCACCTCGTCGTCGTCGACGACGGCAGGAGGACGCCTCGCAGGGGGTCGCTCGATGACAACGTCGACGACGACGGCCGGCATCCTTATGGTGGCCCGCCACACGCCCGCGCGCCTCTCGTCGACCGAGGAGACCCCCAACATGGACGACGAGGAGGAGGAGGCCTCGGCCTTTATCGAGCTCGAGAAGAGCCTCGACGCGGTCGGACCGGCCGTCGTCGTCAGCAGCAGCAGCGAAGGGGGCGACGCCGGATCGCAGCAGCCGTCGACAGCCACCGCTGCGACGGGCGTCGACGATGTCGTCATGCGAGGCGGCGGCGGCGGAGGGGGTGACAACGACGACGCCGACGACGACGGGCCCGAGCGGGATCCGCCGGCGTCGTTCGAGTACCCCTTCAACTAGATTTGAGAGCGCTGGAGCCGTCGTCTCCCTCTTCTCCTCCTCTCTTCTCACTCCTCCCCCCTCCCCTCCCCCCTTGCCTCTTCTTCTCGAGGTACACCCTTGTCGCTCACCCACTCCTACCTACCCGCGGAAGCCAGCGGAGACAGACGACGCCCCCTTTCTAAAATGCGCATGCCCATTTCGTTCGTTCGAAGAGTCCCTTCTGCAGTCAGGAGGAAGGAGTTTTCGACCCCCCCCCCCCCCCTTCCTTCTCCCCGGCCCCATTTGCCTTCCTCCTTTGCTCCCCGGGTCGTTCTTCCTCTCTGAGGACGTGGGTGCTTGTCGAGCACAGACAGGGAGGGGAGAATCGGAGGAGGAGGGGCGCTCCTTGTTGTCGTCGTCAGAGAGAGGGCGGAGAGGCAATGCAAGAGGGACAAGGAAAAACATCTCATCTCCGGCGCGGGCTCGCGTCGCGCGTCGGAGAGCGGGCTGCCCCCCGGGGGCGGGGCGGGGGGAAGAGGAAAACGCCACTGGACAAGTCGATCTTAGTTTTCAGAGAGGGAGGGAGGGGAGGGAGGGAAGGGAGGGGGAAGAGGATGGTCCGCGAGTTCGAGAGGAAGGAACGAAAGGACACACCGCACCGCGCCGCGCCGGTCCGTCCGCCCGCCCGTGCGTGAGCGAGCGAGCGAGCGAGCGAGTGGGCGGACAGATCAGACGTTTTTGAGGTTTCTCTCGTCGTTTTTTTCTGATTCTGAGGATTAAACCCGTTTATGGAACAGCAGGAAAACGTCGACATCTGATCACGCTGTTTTTTTTCCGCATGATGTTCTTGCCTCACCTGCATATTGGCCATCCCATCGTCGTCGGTACGGTTGCGTTGCGTTTACGTTGCGTTTACGTTGCGCAAACGACCGACCGGGTTTCCCAGTGCCAAACGAACGGACGGACGAACGAACGAACGTACGAACGGAAGAACGAACGAACGGACGGACGGACGGACAGGGCTTCTCCTTCGAGCGACGCGCAAAGCAAGCCTAGCCTAGATTTGACGGACCGACCGACCGACCGACCGACCCCGCGGGTCGACGTCGCGCGCGGGCGGACGGACGGACGGACGGAAACGCCGGGGGCCGACGGTTGGAAGTCGAGGGCGCGTGTATGTGCGCGCACTGCGGGACAACCGGTGAATCCGGTTTGGTCTTTTTTTCGGCTTCGACCGCTCGCAAGCGAAAAAGGAGGACAAGAAAAGGAGAGGCGCGTGCGGGCGGCGGCGTCGGCGTTCGGGCGGGGTTCGGGATGCGGAAGGCCGAGCGCGCCGGCGGGCGCCGACGACGGCGGCAAGGGCCCCCGGGGTCTTCCTCGGCCCCCTCTCCCTTTCACGTCGGTCGCGTCGGTCGGCGTCGATCGTCGGTTCGGCGTTTTCGGGCGGGGGTCAGGGGCCGAGTTTAGGAGGAGGAGGAGGAGGAGGAGCAGCGGTGGGGTTACAGCTTGTCAGGGAGAGATAGGTTTTGCTTTTGCTTTGAGCTGGGTGGAGCAGCTTGCTAGCTGAGCGAGTTAGGTGGTCGCAAGAACCCCTTTGAATGACGTTCCCGTCCGTTCAGCGTGTGGCAACGATCGACCCTTTGTCAAGAGAGAGAGCGAGCGCGCGCGGAAGCAGAATGTCAGTCAGCCAGCCAGCCAGCTACAAGTGTGCGAAGCTGCAAGGCATGATCGATGAAGCTCTCTAGCTAGGGCCCGCTGCGCGCCGTCCGGCCGGGGGTCGAGTCTTGTCTTGTCGGGCCGGGTCAACGCACGCGCGCGCAGAGGCCCCCCTCGCTCACTCTGATCGGGAACCGAACCGACCAGTTTGACCGCCCTCTTTTGTCCAAGAGCGAGGGCCAAGCTGGCTCTTACTGGGCTGGGCGCTCACACTCAGACCCCAACCAACCCAACAAGATCCAACACCCCTCTCCTTTCTAGACTCGCTGGCTTCCAGTCCGGATGGACGGCCTCCTCAACGCCATCGCCTCGTCCTCGGGGGCTCGCTCACCCCCGCCGCCGTCCTCATCCTCGTCGTCTCGTCTTGCGCCGCCGCCGCCGCCCCCCGCTGCCTCCTCGGCCCCAAACAGCAGCAGCAGCAGCAGCAGGAGCAGGAGTAGGAGCAGGAGGAGCGAGCCAACGATGATGGACCAGCGCCCTCTTCACCACGCTCGTGTCGCCTCCCCCTCCTCACCGCCGTCGTCGTTGGGGGCTGCGACTGCTCCTGCTGCTGCTGCTCCCCGCCCGGTCGACCCCGTCGTCGCCGGCGCCCTCCTCCCGACCCTGCCACCTCGGTCGTCATCGTCGTCGTTTCCTCCTCCCGCCATCGCCGTCGCCGTCGCCGCTCCTCCTCCACCTTCCTCCTCGTCGTCTAAGCTCCCCGCCGACCAGCAGCAGCACCCGCAGCACCCGCACCCGCCGCAGCACCCCCTCTCACGAGCGCTCACCAAGCTCGACGAGCTCTTTGCCCTCGAAGCCGCCGCTCAGGACCATCGATCCCTCTCCCGTCGGAAAGCACCGACCGAGACGCCCGGTCTCGCTCAGGCTTGCGTGGCCTGTCGTGAGCGGAAGGCGGTCCGTCCCTCCCCTCCTCCTCCCCTCCTCCTCCCTCCTCCTCCCTCCTCCTCCCTCCTCCTCCTTACCTTCTCGCTCGCCCCATCTTTACCCCTTCCAGCTTTTCAAAAGCCCTCACTCGCACGCACGCACGCACGCACGCACGCTGCGTTCTCCCTTCGCGCATCTCTCTCTGCCTCCCTCCCTCCCTCCCTCCCTCGTGCGATCTTCTCGCACTCGTGACTCTCTCTCTCTCTCTCTCTCCTCTTCCTCGCTCGCTCCCCGCTTCTTCCCCCCTCCCCCCTCTCCCGCCCTCCCTCCCTACCGTCTTCTCGCCCCTTCAGCCCTCCCAGGAGAAAAGAGACTGACCCCTCCCTTCCCCACCCGTTGCCTGCCAAACTCCCTCTCTCGCTTCCCCCTCCCCTTCTTCAAAACCCCCCTCCCAACTTGAACCCACGCCCGGCGTTTCCGTCCGTCCGTCCGTCCGTCGGCCAAATCCCTCTCCCCCCCCCGCCCTTCCCTCTCCTTCTCTGCCTACGCTCTCCCCTCCCCTTCCTTCCCCTGACCCAACCCAACCCAACCCACCGACCCACCTCGTCCGTCCGTCCATTTGTCACCCATCGTCCCTACCCGCCCCCACTCGCCTCTCCCGTCCTGTCCGTCCGTCCGTTCACTCGCCCGTCCCGTCCTGCCCCCCCCCCCCCCCCCCCCCCCCCCCCCCCCCCCCCCCCAAAAAAAAACCCCCCCCCCCCCCCCCCCCGCCGTCATATAGTTGACCGCCCACCACTCTGATCAATCATCCCGCATGGCGCACGATCTTCCTCTCGTGTGTGCGTCTACAGAGGGCGGATCGTACGACTGTCCGTCTCAGACGGTCGCTCGGATAGCGTGATGTCGCTTTCAATGCGATTAACGCGTAGCGGGAAGCCCGTATGGACAATCGAGCGGTTGGGGTGCCAAGTAGTCATGGTATGGTAAAACAGCAAGGGTCGCAGAGAGGGGAGAGCTGAAGTGCAGACCGGAGGACTTAGGCGCGCTGCGAGAGGGCGTCAACGCCGGGAAGGACTGGAGCGCGCGAGCGGGTCAGCATCGTCCTTGTGCCCTGCAGTACAGAGATTCAAGGATCGAACCTTTGCCCTCCAGCAGCTCGAGGGAGGCACCGCCACCGGTCGAGACGTGCGAGAGCTTGTCCTCCTTGCCGGCGTTGGCGACCAAGGTGGCGGTGTCGCTGCGAGGACGCGAGGGATGAGTTGCGACGGTCAGCGGACGTTACATAGAGAAGCCGACCTGGACGGGAAGGGACAAGAGGCACTACGCACCCGCCACCGACGATGACGGTCGCGCCCTTCTCGCAAGCACCGATGGTCGCCTCGAGAAGCGCCTGGCTGCCGCCGGCGAACTTCTCAAATTCAAAGACGCCCGCGGGGCCGTTCCAAAGAATAGTCTTCGCCTCAGAGACAACCGTCTTGAATAGCTCGCGGGACTTGGGTCCAGCGTCCAGGCCCATCCAGCCCTCGGGAATGCCCGACGCGTCAGTAGCGGTGTCGGTCTGTAAATTCGTACAGAGCAGACGTTCAGCAAATGGGTCGCCATGAGTCTCAAGCGAAGGTTCTGGCAGACGCACGTTGGCGTTCTTGTTAAAGTCATCGGCGGTGATGTAGTCGACGGGAAGGACGACCTTGACGCCCTTGGCTTTGGCCTTGTCCAGGAGCGACTGGGCCTTGGCAGCACCAGCCTCGTCGAAGAGCGAGTTGCCAATCGAGATGCCATCGATGGCCTTCTTGAAGGTGAAGGCCATGCCTCCGCAGATGATCAGGGAGTCGACCTGGAGGGAGCGCAGCACGTCAGCCGATTCGCATCTCGAAAGTTCAGATAAAACCTCCGCGTGCGCACCTGGTCGAGCATGTTCTCAATGAGCTGGATCTTGTCCGAGACCTTGGCGCCACCGAGGATGGCGAGGAAGGGCCGCTCGGGCGACTCAAGGGCCTTGGCGAAGAACTCGAGCTCCTTAGCCATGAGGAAGCCGGCAGCGCGCTTGGGCAGCTCGACGCCAACCATCGACGAGTGGGCACGGTGGGCGGTGCCGAAGGCGTCGTTGACGTAGACGGTGCCGAGCTTGGTCAGCGACTGGCGGAACGACTTGACGGCCTCAGCGTCGGCTGAACGGGCGGGCAGCGGGGAGGCATCGGTCGTCGATCAGCCTTCGGGTTTAGGCGGTCTTCGCGCTGACGCGGCGGAAGGACGGCCGAGAGGCGCGCCCCTTGTGCGTCGGATAGACAAACCCTTAGTCTTCTTGCCCTCGGAATCCTTGGACGAGCCCTCCTCCTCGGCGTGGAAGCGGAGGTTCTCGAGCAGGAAGACCTGACCGTCCTTGCCGTCCTTGACGGCCTTCTCAACCTCATCGCCGACGCAGTCGTTGAGGAACGTAACGGGCTTGCTGAGGAGCTCCTCAAGCTTCTTGGCCTGATGGACGGAGAAGTAAGGAGGCCTTCAGGATACGCACTCGACAATATGTAACAGGGCGAGGACACATACAATGGGGGCGAGCGAGTACTTCTCGACCTTGTGGCCGTCAGGCCGGCCGAGGTGCGACATCAGGATGACCGAAGCGGCGCCTGAAGCAGAGGGGCCCCTTCTTAGCGCTCTCATCGTCAACCCAAGAGTCACGACGAGCTACGCACCCTGCTCAATGGCATGCTTAATGGTGGGGAGGGCGGCGACGATGCGCTGCGCAGATGGGAAGCAAGGTCGAGGCAAGGTCAGCGCCTGTTGTCGCCCGTGCTCGGGAATGAGAGCCAGATACAGGAATAACTCACCGCAGGGTTGGTGATCTCACCCGTCGACTTGTCCTGGGGAACGTTGAAGTCTGAGTGAGATCCAAAAGGAGGGAGGAGGAGCGGGGCAGCATCATGGCGGGAAGTCGCGGACGAGGTGAAAAGAAGAAGCAAGGAGCAGCGACATCAGCACGTCAATACCGCTTCATCGGGTGGCTGTCATTCGCCAACACGCACCGACACGGATAAGGACGCGCTCGCCCTTGAGCGAGAGGTCCTTGATCGAGAGCTTGGAGGAGAGCGACATTCAGAAGGGAGTTTATGGGGGAGATGTGGTTGGGGGCGGGGCGCAGGTCGTTTGGAGGGACCAAAGAGGCACAGCGCGTCTACGCTGCGGCAGCAATTCCCTTGCCGCACTTGCCTCCGACGTCCCAAGCCACTGCCGCAAACCGGCCGCAGGCGCTCGAGAGAGGTCCTACTCCATGGCATTCTCTCGTCGCGCACGAGCTAGCCTTACACAGTGATGAGCGCTCGCGGCTCTTCTTCTAGCAGGAAATTAACACAGTGACCTATACGTCGGGCGCTTCCAGTGTTCCCGCGGCTGAGTCAAGCTGTCTGCAAAGACGACATTGATTCAGGAATTTAGCTCTTGCCAAAACTCGGCGTACACCTTGGGGAAGAGGTGGGCCATCAGCTCGAATTCAGCTTAGATAGCTTCGACACGGAGGGCGGGGAGCGTACCGTGTACTCATCGATCGTCATACGCTCCACGTCCTCCTCACTTATGTCGTCAAAGGCCATTTCAACCCCGGCGACTGCGCCCATGATCAATCGAGGCTCGATCAGTGGCGTACTTATCAATGAGAAGAGAAGCAGGGAGAGACCGACCTGTAAAGACCTGATCGCCGGCGCCGGCGCCTTCTTCCTCGTCCGCTGTCACCTCTGAGTCAATTGCCGCGGCTGCTCCCTCCTCGCCCTTCCACCGCTTGCTCTCGCCGGCATCGTCCAGACTGACACTCGAGCTTCGAGATCGCTTAACCGAGGAGACACCGGATGCGGGCCGCAGGCCCTGCGCGTCGTCGTCTGCGGCCTCCTCCTTCTTCACGAGGGCCACGCTAGGGGTCGGAAGCGAACCTGACTGGCGCTGGCGATAATAGTCCTCAAGGGCTGCGATGTACGGAGTCAGGCAGACTGTTGTCAGCAGCGGACGGCAACCTTGGGATGCTTGAAGCCGGCAGATGACGCACACTGCGTGTGACGCTCGTCGGCGACTCGCTGTGCGTCCTTGCCCTCGGCCGCGAGCCGAGCCGCCTCGAGCGACGCCTCTGTCTGCGCGGCATGCGCAAGACCAAGTGCGGTCTGCTGGCCCGAGACGGTGGAGTAAAGGTGCCAAGCCGGGAGAGCGTTCTGTGACCTGTTCAGTCAGGGTGCAGCGCAAAACCATGGTCAGCGGGGCAGCCCGTAAAGGAGCAGGTCCCACACGGAATCCAAACGGAATCCAAACGAACCGCTGCTCCTCTGCCAGCCGAGCCTGCTCACGGGCCTTGCGCTCCTGGTCAGCGTCGAGCTGGAGATCGACCACAATACCCGACGTCGACGCCTCGCTGTTTCGCGCATTCTCGAGAAGCCACTGCTGGATGTCGAACCTGGTGAGGACGAGCGAATGGTCAGCAGGGGCCTCCGGCGGTCGTGCCGGGGTTGACCGGCGCACTTCGGAAACAGCATCTCGGCAGTCTTGCGCAGGCCCTCCTGGATCCACTTTGTCTGGCCGTTGAAGCCAGCCATCTTGTCCTTCTCGCCCTTAACGCCCTGGCTCTCCTCGTTGTCAATTAGCGGGTGCGTGCAGACGTCGCAGTGGAAGTTGCCGTCGTCCCAAGTTCCGGTGGGAACATCGAGCGGAAGGAACGCCTTTTTACACGAAGGGCAAATGTAACCCTTGTTCTCTTGCTCCTGAATGCGATGAAGCGACAAGGAAGTCAGATATCATCTGGGGCCTGACGCTCAGGTCGGCGGGAACTGCGCACCGCTCGCAGCTTCTGGTCGAGCGAGTTGAAGAGGATGTCCATCCGCCAGCGGACGACGTCTGAGAAACGCTTGAAGTCGATCCAGTAGTATCTCCGATTGATGGGCCGCGCGTACGGCGGCGGGTTGAGCTCCTTGTGCTCGAGCCGCTCGAACCTTGAGCCGAGCCGAGCGGGATGTTAGGCACAGTAGCAGCGACTGACCATGCCGAGAGCTGCAGCCCGGAGGTGACGACGACGCACCGCATGACGAGACCGTCCCCAATCAGCGGACCTGCCAGCCGGGCAAGGTCCTTAGTGTTGACCCCGGTGAGAGCGGCGAGATCATCCTCCCGAAATCTGCGGCTCCCTCGGCCGAGGGCGGATCAGCCGGCTTCGTGGCAGGTGAGCTTCAGTAAGCGGCTGGAATACGCACGCGTCTCGCTTAAGCAGTTGGTCAAGCAAGATGACATGAGAGGGCTCATAGAAGGCCCGGCTGACCGTCTGGACGAACGTCTTGAGCGACGGGCGGTCAAGGTGGTCGTACAGCGAGGTCATCGGCCGGGCCAAGAGGGTGAGCGTCAGAGGTGCGCAAGCGAGACGCCTCCTCGCCGCCTTCTCGACCTGGACCATCTCCAAGAACACCGGAACCGCTGAGGCGCCCTCTTCTTGCATCAGTCAGCACATCAGACTGCTTTCCTGCCCGGCTGCCAATCCTTCATCTGCAGCAATCCGTCGATGGAATCATCTAGGGGCGGGCTGAACGTTCTGGGTCCGACCCAACCCTCGTCAGGCGCATCCGGCTCGGCGCAGCCTCCTCTGCCCGCTGCCCTGAGCTCAATCACTAGCCCGTCCGGCTACGTCTTCCCGCCGATCTGGTCTTTTCCTCCCTTCTTTACGCCCCAGCCCAATGCAGCGACACACGCCCACCAGACAACTCTCTGGACGGCGCTGATCCTGAGTTGGGCGCGCTGGCACCGCGTCTTTGAGCTCCGGGCGGCCGACGACAGCACGTTGGCCGCAGTGTTCGAGAATAAGGCCATCAAGCGCCGGTGCGGACGCGAGTATCAACGGCAGCTGATGCAGGCCCTCGTCGTGAGCGGTACGTCTCTGTAGCCCCCCGGAGGATTGTATTTGATCGGCGGAGTGCTGACCAGCGTCTCGACCGGGTTCTGACGCATTGCTTGCAGGCCAGGCGACGCCGCTTCCGCCGTTACCGCCGCGCAACTCGAAGGAGTCGCCGGCGGCAATCTTGCTCTACTGGCGGACGCCAGACGAGTGGGCGACCATAATCTATGGTTGGGTACGTTGGTCCTTTGTGAAGATGGTCCTGTGCGAAAGCGGCGCGAGTGAGAGGGCTACCGTCTGAACTAAATCCTTTGTCTCCCCTTGCACCAGGTCTCGAGCACAGGTCAGACGAATTCAATCCTGACCTTCGCCGAGCTCCAGTCGGAGGAGGGTGGCAAGAGTACGTCGCCTTATCTTCGTCGGCTCCTAGATGCCCGCTGACCCAATCATGCTGTGCTGCGCCTCCCCTTGGCCCCTCCGGTCAGACTTCCACGACCTGCCGCTGCCACTAATGAGGTCGGCGCTGGCACTCCTGGTCAAGCAGGGCAAGGCGCAGGTGTTCAAAGTCCCCTCAGGCGATGATGGCGAGGAGGGCGAGGGCGTCAAGTTTGCGTGAGGCCGACGGACCGGGGCTCGCATCTACATCCCATGCTCTTTGTTGTAGATCTCACCCAGCTCACTAGCTGCTCCTGACAATCAGTGGGTGCTTTGGTGCGAAGCGATGAATCGAGTTGATGGTGATCGCGCGCAGTGGCATGCCCGCCTTTAGAGACGGGCGAGCGCGCCGCCAGCGAGCATCACCTTAACCCTCGTTCCCCTGCCACCGGCACAGAACGACCCTCTCGTCCGGCACACTATACCCTCGATCCAGCCGGAGATCTTCGCCGGTAGAACTCAGCACTGTCACCCTGTATCTCTTCGCCGAATCTCCGATCCTCTCGCCGAGCTAGCTAGACCGCAGTCGCCGCCGTTGCCGCCCCCTCCACCACCCTCGGCTCCTGATCCTTCATCCCGCGAGCATCTGCACAGCGATCGCGCTAGCCTCGCAGCGGCCTCGAATGGCCGAGTTCCTCGTTCACCGTGCTGTCGACGGCCAGAGCTTTGCCTTTCCGCCCGGCGCCGTCTTCGAGACGTGCGTAGGCCCGCTTCCGCTCTCCAGGCTCGCCTCTCATCCCGCGCGACTCGGCCCCGGCCCCGGAGCTGACCTTCGCTCTTTCTGGCCTTTGCAGGCTCGACTCGCTCAAACGAGCGGTTGGGGAGCTCACTTGTGTCGAGCCGTCCGATGTCATTCCCTTCTTCGGTAACGGCGAGCAGCTTCGGGAGGACAACGTCGTTTCGGCGGGATCCGCAGGCTGGGATGAGGTGCGTACGGATCCCCCGGAGCCGGCCTAGACCTGCCCTTCAAGCTGACCCGCCTCCCCTCATCTTGCGACCCGCCTTCGTTCATTAGCTGTACATCTTCTCCAAAGAGACGCTCCAGGCTGATGCAGCTGAGGTGATTGCTGCACTCGAGATTAAGAAGGTGCCGCCGGCCGCCCTCTCGCTCTCGGCCTCATCGGCCTCGCTCACGTCCGCCTCGGCCGCCCTCGGCGAGACGCTCGAAACGCACGTCTACCCGCTGATCGATAGCCTACACACGCAATCGCGTGCCCTTATTCTCGCCGCATCCAACCTATCGCTTCACCTCGCCTCGCTCGCAGGCTTCCATACGTCGCTCGGCCCGCTCGCTGCGCGCGAGTTTGCCCGCCAGCGCGAGCTACTAGCGAGCTACCGCGCCGCGCTCTGGATCGTCGAGCGAATCGTTGTTGACAAGCGACTCTTCAGCGGCAAGACCAAGGATGGCGAGCGCAAACTCGGTGACTATGTCAATCTTAAGAAGATGGCCGTCGTCGAAGAGGGTTGCGTCAAGCTCGAGGGTGCGTCACCGGGCGCGCGCCCGTCATGGGCGAAATGTTGTGTCTCCACTGATGTGTGATTCTCCTGATGTGTGTCCCTCCCGGTCACAGAGGAGCTGTCAGACAAGTGGGCTAAGGCCGAGTCGTCGATCGAGGAGTTGCTGCAAGGCGAGAAGCAAATTCGGGCTGTGACCGAATCGCAAACGTGAGTGCTCCGCCTCCCTCTGACGTATGAATGTGATGCTGATGACAAACCGCCATACAGATGTGACGAGGCCGACGACTGCGTCGCAGTGGTTGAGCGTGCCGTTGAGCGAGCACGAGAGCTCGAACAGCTGGCCCAAGGGTTAGCTCAAGAGGTGTCGGATGAGACGCTCCGCGAGCTCGCCGACCTTGAGCGCCTCGTTCGAGAGAAGGTCGAGCTTCTAACCGAGATTAAGGTTCGTTGCTCCTGCTACCTTTCGAATCCCTTCACCCTAGACTGACTCATCGATAACATGCGACTGCAGAACTCTTTCAACGCCCACGTCGTTCACACGCTTCAGTCAATCTCGCACTTTCAGTCTTTCATTCCGCCGATGGCGGCGACGCTCAACTCGCTCTCCGCAACGCTGCGTTCCCCGCCGGGCTTCTCGCATCTCTCACGACTCTACTCGCTCCCGCTCGCGTACGGCCGTCTGCTCGTCGAATCGTACCGCCGACTCGCCTTCGGCGCCTCTTTTCTCGAGCAGAGCGGCAAGGTCGCCGAAGTAATGGCCCGCTGGGTAACCGGCGAGCGGCGGCGGCGGGAGAAGTATGAAGTTGAGATGAAAGGCCTCCTGCCCTGGGATGCTCGGACGACGGACGAGGTGCCCGGACTCGAAGTCTCGACCGTCGGCGGTGGGGTCGGCGAGGACGGCCTCGTCGTCTCAAGAGTCGACGTTGACGGTCCGTTCCTCTCATCGTATGCAGAGGACTCTCAAGGAGACTGATGGGGTATGACTTGCGCCCGCAGACTTCCTCCTCTTCATTGAGTCGCTCGAGCGTGATCCGGGCTACATCGAGCTGGCTGCCGCTTCGGCAAGTCTCGACAAGCCGGGTCTGCTCGTCGAGCTGCGCGAGACGCTTGCAAAGCATCTAACCCAGGTTGAGGATGCTAAGGCCGACTTCGAAAGGCTGGTCGAGAAAAATCGTGCGTAACCTTGCGCTCTTATGATGAAGTTGCTCGCTAGCTAACTCCTCCGTGCCTTTGGATTCCAGTCTTGTCAAAATCACAGGACAGCTCGGGCCGTCGAGGATGTGCATACATCCTTTGCATCGTTCCCCTTCGCCGACGTTCGCTGACGGTATCTTATTGTGTCTCAAACGCAGCCACGATCATCGACCAGACGCTGGTCAAGACGCTTTCGACTGAGAAGGATGAGCTGTCCGGAGCCATCGCCAGCAAAGAAAAGATCATCCGGGACCTGCAGGCGCAGCTTGCTACCGCTCAGGAGGCTATTGCAGAGAGCAGTCGCGCTCATGAGGCAACGACCGACGGGCTTCGAGCCGAAGTCGCCGACCTGCAGGCGACTGCGGCCGCCCTTCGGACCGACAAGTCGAACATGGACGCCCAGGTGGCCAAGCTCACCGGCGAACGCACGACTTCCGTCCGCGAGCTCGCCCAGGCGCAAATTCGTGCGCAAGATCTTGATGACGCGCTGCTCCGGGCGCGAGCGTCGACAAAAGGCGTCGAGGGGCGCCTTGCCGATCTTGGAGCCGAGATGGAGCGCCGGCTCAGAGAGAAGGGGTTAGAATCGGAAAGGGCGCTGCGCGATCACATCTCTGAGGCCGATGGGTGCGTTCCGATCATTTGCTCCCTTGTAAGCTTCTTCCTTTTGCTTGTCTGCTGAACCTCATCCTACGATCTCCGACGCAGCGACCGAGCCATACTTGAGCATCAGCTCGTCCAGGCCAACGCAGAGATTGAGCGCCAGCGTGAGCAGGCCGACAATGACCTCAAACTCGCGAGAGATAAAGCGACACGCGAGGTCGACGCGATCAAGGCCGATCTCAAGATGGCGAAGGTGCAGTCGAAGTCGGTCGAGGTCCGCAACAAGGAACTCGTCGCTCAGCTTGAGAAGGTGCTCGCTGATGCGGCGACTAAAGAGAAAGAGTCGGCTCGACTGCTCGCCGACGCCCTCCGGCTTGCGCGGACACTCAAGGAGTCCGCCGAGAAGCTACTGGACGCGATCCGGTCGTCGTCACTAGCGTCGTCGCTCTCGCTTCAATCCCTGTCGTTGGCAGCCAGCGAGCCCTCGGCCACTTCATCGACGTCGTCACTCGATATCCCCACCTCGGCCTCGGCCCAGGGCACCCGGCGTGAGCTCGAGGCGATCGCCCGGTTCGACATCCGCTCGTTCGAGGAAATTGTGCTTAAGAGCTTTAAGCTCGTCAAGAAATGGCAGCAGAAGGCGACCGAGTGAGTTCTTATATATCTTCCCTCTCCTCCTTTGCTGTCTGAACGCTCAGCCCACTCCTCTATGTCTCCCAGGTATCGTGACAAAGCCAAGGACAAGATTGCGATCGGCCACTTTTCGCCGGGCGACCTCGCCTTATTCTTGCCGACTAGAAATTACACGGCCGCCGTCCGGCCTTGGGCCGCCTTCAACGTGAGCGACTTTGGCCGCAGACGGCCTGCTGCACTTGAGCTGATTGACAAGGCGATGCCCGGCTTCTGTCGCCTTTCACAGGTCAACTTTCCACACTACTTCCTCAAGACGTCAGCGACGCTGTCCGAGTACCTCCTTACGCGCGAGTACCATCTCGCCCGCATCATCGACATATCGGAAAAGACGGTCGCCGCCGACGGCGAGGTGCGTCGACTTCGCCTCTGCACCGCTCTGCTACGTCTCATGAGTTGCTGAATTGGCCGCCCGGCCCCCAACCCTACGTCTAGCGCGACGCGAGCGGGTCCGATGTTGGCCTTCCGGTCGGGACGACCTATTTTGTTCTCGAGACCGAAGATTTCACGCCCACATCGGTCAGGGCTAAGGCTCGGCGAACAGCCTCGTCTACGAACCCTCCTTTGCCGCCGTCCGAACCGCCCGCCATCTCACGCAAAGCTAGCACGACCGCGACTTCATCCGGGCCTCGACGGTCGAGCTCGATCCTTCATCCCGTGACGTCGTCCAGCCTTGCGACGTCGCCCATCATGGACCGGTCTGACGTCAGACAGGCGTTCTCGCCCCCTGCAACAACGGCTGCCGGCGCAGCCACTGCGGGACTGAACGATACGGCGGCGAGCGACTACTTTTCTCGGACAATTGCGCCGCCATCGACGCGCATGTCAGCTTCGGCTCTCTCCGCGACGCAACCTTTCTTGTCGCCTTCAAACCGGACGACGACGCCCGGTGCTTCTGGGCCGATGCAGAGTCCCGTCGCTGATCTTACGACGTCCTCCGGGGGACCGCCCATGCCGACGCCCGGCCGGACCGTTGTTCTTCCCAAGAGCGAGGAGCCTGGACCCTCATTTTCCTCGCCATCTTCCCTTCCGACTTACCCGTCGTCGCTCTCCGCGCGGCCACGCATGGTAAAGACTGTTCTTTCGTCATCGCCTTCGCCTTCGCCGCCGACCCCGCTGCACTACGACTCGCGGATGGAGCCCTCGCCAATCGGCGACCAAGTAACGACGGCAGCCGGCGGCGACGCAAGTGAAACCCTCATAACGGGCACGCGCTCTGTTGCAATCCCCGTTCCCTTGCCGCAGCAGCGGACCGGTCGGCCGGCATCCATCTCGTCTGCCTCATCGGTCCCTCGACCGGGCTCGCTCCTCAGCCTCGGGGGAGGGCCCCGGTCGTTCACGCCCATGTCGGGCTCACACCACCTTGCCAAAGCACCGGCGACGACTGCTTCGTCGACCGAAGCATTTGGTGACTTCCCCCTTCCTTCGAGCAGTGGTCACGCCACCCACACAGCGTCATCGCTGTCGGGCTCGTTTATGGCCCAGCAGCCGCCTTCGGCCGCCGCCGCCCACCTCAGCAAACACTCGTCGAGCTCGGACCTTGGTGCTCTGTCAAGGGCAACGGTAAACTACAACGACCCCTACAGTGGCTCCTCGCCTGGAAGGATGAGCTTCATGGCGGCCGTCGCGGCCTCGGGCTTTGGCCTTGGCGGCGGTGGCGGCGCCACCAAGGGACGGAGCGCGAGCGAGTCGGAATCCGCGCGAGCTGCTATTGCATCGGGCGAGCGCGACTGAGCTCGCTTTTACTCCCTCTTTACCCTCGTACCCATCTTTTTTAACGACTCTCTGCGACGACGATCTCATGAAGATGCTCCTTGTCTCATAATTCGGAGGCAGATCAGTGGAGGCTTGATCCCTCGTACGTACGGGTCGGGCGACGCGTCGCGCCTCAGCGAGCTCGAGCTGGCGCGCGTCGCCTTTCCTCCTCGACGACGATGGTTGGGCCAAGCTAGCCCATGTCACGTCCCAGGACCTTTCCCTCGCCCCGCAAGACCCTCCTCCTGCCTAGCCTTCTCCCACGTCCTGCCGAGGCTCCCAGCCGACTGGCGTTCCGTACCACTCTGCCGCCTCGCCGACGCACGCCTCGAAAACGCCGACGCCATCCCGCCGACGGCAACCGACCTCCGAGCTTTCCACCCTCGCCCTCTTGCCTCTACCCGAACGTCCTCTCCTCGCTCTACCGCCCTGCCGTCCGCGCGTAGGCCCGTTGCCTGCCTTCTCCTGTGCTTCTTACATCTCCGTCCCCAGCCCGGCGGGTCTCGCTAGCCGGCAGGCAGGGCCTGCAAACGACCGCCTCCTCTCCCTCTTGCGGGGGAGCTCGGACATCACCACCAGTCCAATACCTACCGTCTGGCCTGCTGTCCCTCCTGTCCAGGAAGGCCTTCCCTCAGCGGGGGCCGACCAGGCGTGCAGGGCGAGGTTGACACCAGGTGGGCTTTACCCCTAACCCTAAAGAAACTCCCTCCACCCCCTTACTGAGGCGAGACCGCGGCGGGAGCCCCACACGTCGGCCTCGGCATCTGCTTGAACGCCTCGCTTGCCTTTACTACCCCTGGTCCGCCTCCCCACCCCTCCCAAGGCAGACTCCCCCCGCGGACACCAACCCTGCCTAGGTTGCGAGAATCTTTGCCGTCGGCGCGTCCCCCTTCCGTCGCTCTTCTACAACTCAGCCCCGACGTACCCTTCTTTCGGAAGGGCCGTGTCGCGTCTTAGGCGGTAGTTCTGGTTGACGCGCTGTGGGGCTCAGACGCCCGACACCCCCGTTGGGGGCCAGCGCATCTCGCAGCCTGAACCTCCCTCGCCCCATCCTCGCTCAGCGCGGATGCGCTAGGCAAGCGGAGGAGAAGTAGAGTCCGTTCGAAGGAGCCCTCACACTCCAGAAGGAGGTCGACCTGTCCTCGCCCCTTGTCTCCTGTCCGCCGGTATCTGTTGGGACGGAGATTGTGGTGGCCTGTGGGAGGGACTTTAAAGGCCGGTGTCCAGCGCGTCGGTCCTAGGCACAGGTGGCGGCGCAACATCAACGAGTCAGGCATTCGGTTCCCTCCCCTCTCCCTTCCCCTCCCCCTACCTCCTCGAAAGCTCGGACGGTCCGGCACAGGCGCGGGTCAAGATGGTCGGTCGAGAGGCAATTGCGTCGGGGACAACAGGCGATGGAGGGAGGCGAGCGCAGGGGGTCGACCTTGGAGGGGACGGCAGTCGATCAACTCCCTCTGCGCTCTAGCTCTTTCGGTCGCCCTTCGGGAGCTCGCACGTGCGGATCATCAAAGAGGTCCGGTAGAGAGAGGCGAAGGGGCAACGAGGGGGCCCTCTGCGAGGCTTTCATTGTCCGCCAGCTCAACACATCGCCGTCTGGGACGCGGCCTCACTTTTCGGTCCCCTTCTACCTGCAGACCTCAGAGCCGTCACACGTTATCGCGATGCGCACCTCTTCCCTCATGGGAGGACGAGGAGAGCCCACGCTTTTGGTCGATCGAACTTTGCTCACCTTTAGCAAGGACCCGCCCTTCCTAGCATAGGAAGGCGAGGATCCCGCGTCGTCCCCTCGAGGACACAGCCGGAAGACGTCGACTCTTCGGAGAGCCCAGCTCAGTCGAGCGACTGCCCTGCCGCCCCTCTAGTTCCCTCGCCGTACACGCTCGTCGACCCCTCGGCCCCTGTACGTCCCCTCCTGTCCTTGACTCTCTCGCAAAGATCCCGGCCACCCTCCATCCCCCCATATCACCCCTTTAGGGCGCTCGCCTCCCCTCCTCGCAAGGGCCCGAAGACCGTCCTCCTTGCCTCTCCGTCGCCGCTCGCCTTACCTTGCTTTCGTCCGCTAGCTTTCTAGCGGACGGGAAGGCCTTTCGACCACCCCCATCTGGAGTGCCCGCAGCGAGGCCCGAGAAGCATGCCAGAGCGATCCGTCCTTGCGGCGGGACGCTAGAGCGACAGCTCGATTCCTGAGTGCTTCTCTCCTCTCGCTGCGCGCTTGGAGGCGTACTGGTGCCGAATCGTCGAGGTAAGGCTTCTGGAGCGCGGCAACTGGGGCGAAGACGCGAGGGCCCATCTGATGAGGAGGAGCGAGCCTACCTTCAGACAGGGATCGGAGCCTCGCTCGGCAAGAGTGAGGCGCGGGATGGGGCCGGAGGAGCCAGGAAGTCCGGGTCGAGGGTGACGGATCGGCGTGTTCGCCTACTCGGTCGACTTCTGAGCAGAAGGCAGGTGAACCCGGCGCTCGACCTTTCATAGGGCTTGGGTAGACGCTCTTCCCTCCCCCAAGTCATCCTCAGGGTAGCTCGACGTACCCTCGAGCAGGGCTTTCATTTCGCCAGCAAGGGGCTCTCGCTGCTCTCGTCTCTGTGAGAGGCTCGCTGTACACGGACGAGTGACTCCAGAGGTCGATCGAGCAGGGGCCTTGTCGAGGTCCGTGATCCTTTCGGGTCGCGGTCGTGCTGCGTCCCAGAGGCGAGGCCGGGGATTCAGTCTCTCGGCCGAAGACCCTCAACTTTTTTTTCTCTTCCTTCTCACCCCTTCGGCCAAGCGTGGTTGCTCGTTGAGCGGTCGCGCTCGGCAGCAGGGGACGAGGAGCTACCACGCTCTGGTCATTGAGGTCTGAGGAAGGGGTCGTGCGATCTCGGAACGCTACAGTGTGGGCCGAGGGCGCCTAAGAAAGGGATTCAGGATGACGCCCTGACCATCGTGGGCCAAGAGGGCGCCATGCAGATCTAGGTTGCGAGGGAGGTGCAGATGAGGCAAGTTACGTTGCCGGGCCAATTGTGCGCCCGGGCGTGGGGGAGGGTAGAGTCGACGGTTGAGCGACGGTGAGACCGTCCACCTGCGGCATGCAACAGCGGACGGGAGGACGGGAGGAGAAGGCAGAATTGAAAGCGGGTGTCGTCGAAAGGGCCTAGGGAGAGGAAGGAACTAGATGATACAGTGTGAGGTGGCGCTTTGCGAGGGGAAGAGATGAGATAGGGAGAGGGGAAGAAGATGCGCGAGCAGTCAAGACGCGAGGTAAGGTATCGGGTTGCATCGAGGTTGAGTTATGTAAGAGCTTGCTTGAGCGGATTGAGAAAAGATGTAGTGTAACGCGAGGCTGTCGAATCTTGGGGCCAGGAGGGGCGGCGTCCTGTTGCTAAGACGGCGACTGGCCATCATGCTGGCCGCCATATGACTGATGATCGTGCTGCTGCTCGCCGCCTCCGACCGGCAATTCGGCCTCGTTCTCGCCCATATTGTGCTACAAGATGGCGGCAAGTCAGCGTCGAGGGCACACCGGAAAGGTGCCGAGGGCAGAAGAAGGAGGGCGCACGAAGTCAAGAATCTCGGAGTACATCATGACCTTCCACGTCTCGACCGGCTGCAGCGTAGAGCAGGGTAAACACGTCAGTCCTCACACGGTAGGACGTTCGCGAAACATGAGCAACAACGCACCAAGTCGGCGTCGTTGAAGCTCCAGTCGAAGAGCTTCGCCGCGCTCGGCTCGTCCTCCGGGTCGTGATACGGGCTCAGGTACTCGTGCTCGAGCGCCCGGACAGCGTCGATCCGCGTCGCCGGGTCAAAGACGAGCATTTGCTCTAGCAAGTCGATCGCGAGCGGGTCCTTGCCCGGGTGCTTCTGGGTGAGGGGCGTGCGCGAGCGCTTCGGGAGTGAGTTGACAAAGCGGAGCGTCTGTGTGGAGGTAAAAAAGGGTCAGCGGACAAGTACGCGGAAGCGGGCTCGGAAGCGGGCCTCACGTTCTCACTGCCGATCGTCTTCATGACGTCGGGCGGGGGCGTGCCGAGCAGCTCGGTGATGAGTGAAAATTGGTGGACGTCTGTTCAGGCCATAGGTCGGAAAGAGAGGTCAGCCAAGCACTCGCCGATGAAGCGCAACGGGGACGGTGGCTACGCACGGTCCTTGCCTGGAAAGAGGGGCTTGCCCTCAAGCATCTCGCTCAGAATACATCCGACCGACCTGACACGAGTGCAGACGTCCAAGAATATCAGCCCGATGCGCTCCTGAGAAACGGCCGATCGCCAACAGGGGGTTGAGACAAACCACATGTCGACCGCCTGATCATACTTTTGCCACGTGAGCATAATCTCGGGCGCGCGGTAGTAGCGCGTCGAGACATATCCCGTCATTTGCGAGTCTTGGAGCCGGGCAAGACCAAAGTCGCATAGCTTGAGATCGCAATTCTCGTTTACGAGGATGTTGGACGGCTTGAGGTCGCGGTGGATGACTCCAGCCGAGTGGACATACTTGAGCCCGCGGAGCATCTGATAGAGGAAGTACTGCGAGTAACCGATGCAGAGTTGGGACAGCCGCATGTCAGGCGAGCGTTGCAAAGAGGGTCCCAAGAGCGGTCAGGGAGCTTCGAACCTGGATGAATTGATTCTCGAGCTTGCGCGAGCTCAGCAGGCGGTGCAGGTCGGTTCCGAGCAGCTCGGTGACAAAGTAACTGCCGACGGGAGTCAGGAAAAGAGCGAGGTAAGCCATAATACTTCATAATTAGACGGCTTCCGAACGTCACTCGATTAATAAGTCTGAACGCACAGGTCCTCAAGCGGCGAGATGAAGATGTCGCTGAGCATGATGACCTACCGAAGGCAAAGCATGAGCGGAAAAGGCAGCGGTCAGTGCGTCTCCTCACTCGAAAACTGTGTCTACCGCCGAGCATTCGAGGGGCGCACATTCTCATGCCGGATGTGCTTGAGAAGCTTCAGTTCGCGGTACGTCCGCTTGCAGAGTACGCCGGTCGAGAACGGTTTGAGCACCTGAGTGGCGAGGAGGGTTGCAGGTGAACCGAGGTATAGTTGATCAGCCGGCCTAATCGCATCTCATGATGTCCTACCTTGAAAGCGAGCGAGCTCCGACCGGAGGAGGTGGGCGCACCTTCTTGATCGCGACTGGCGCGCTCGTCAATTGGTCCGTGGCCGAGCTGCGGGCAAATGCAAGCAAGTGGTCGCTGTCAGCCATGCCTCTTTGACTTCAGGGGGCACCCTCTCGAACGGCCAGCCTCAGGCCCCTGCGATGATAAGCCAAGGCAAGGCAAGTCGCTGCGCACCAGACAAGGCCGAAGGCGCCCATGCCGACCGGGTTGCTGCAGCGTCGCATAGTCGAGGCAGAGCAATTCAGCATTCGGTTCCCTCCTGAAGGCGATGCGAGCTCCGGAAGAGGATGACGGACAGGTCTTTATAGCGGCTAGTAATCTCAAACGTCTGGCAGGAGGCGGAGAGCGGGCGGAAGGGGTAAGCTAGAGTCTGACCGTTGAGGTCGCCCGCTCTTTCGGAGCCGAGGATGGACGCAGGAGACGCACGGTGCCAAAGATGGCTGGAGACAGAGGGCGGCGAGCTCCTTGTCAGTCACCGACAAGACCGCCTCGTACGCCTCGCCTTGCGCCAGCAAGGCCAGAAAAGGACGCACAGAGCTTGACGAACTTGGCCACGCCGGCATCGCCGCCTCCGTTGGCAGAGATGGCCGACTCGCCGCTCGACGTTGGCTGCTGCTGATGCTGCTGGTCAGGGTAGTCAGGCGGTGGGCCGCTGGGGTTTGAAGCCATCGGAGGCGTGTGCGTCGGCTTAGGCGGGACTGAGAGGAGGAGGTTCCAGGACAACCGCTGGCTCGGAAGAGTAGGAGGCGGCGCAGATGAGGGGGGGCAGTCGAGTGCTGGAGCCAAAGGGGACGAGGCCGGGAAGCTTCTCTGATGTTGCCGTGTGCTTGTTGACTGTCAGTCGTGCGGAGGGCCTTCTCGGTTGCGTGTATGTTTGAGAAGTTCCCAGGAGCAGGGGAAGACAAGAAACGGGTGGCTTGGAAAGAAAAGAAGAAGGATCGTCGTCGGGAGGCGGTGGAGCAGGCGCCCGTCGGTCTCACGGAGTCGAGTCGCGTCGCCCCGCACGCAGGGCAGACCCGAGGCAAGCAAGAGTCGCAAGACCCTCGGCCGGAAGCAGAAAGGGCAGGGAAGCATGGGATTCTCAGAGACAGCTCAAGATGGCCAACGCGCAAGAGAACAGCGCCCTGCACGGCGTGGCCTGAGCGCGAGAGGCGTCGACGAGGTCGGGCTGCGCGATCATTTCGGCCCATCGTCGTGGCGGCTTCGGAAGCGGTCGTCTGCGACCAAACTTCGGACGCAGGGCCCCTGGGGCGAGCCGACCGATCAAAGGCCCCGATGAGACGACGGAGATGCAGCCAGGCGATATGAGAGGTATTGATCGACGACGCTCATCAGAGCCTGTCCCTCTCCTGCTCACGCCCAGCGACCCGCAGGGTCTCCTACTCGGGCGACCGGTCGGCCTGCTCGACACCGAGCATCCGGTCGACGTCGAGCCCGGCGTCGTCGGGAATGTCGACGTCGTCGGGAGGAGGGGTCGTCAGGCCCGTCGGGATGTCCTCATCCATCCGCTGGCGTGGAAAAGGACTATCAGATCAGGTTCCACCCGTGGTCAACGTGACTAGACGGCAACGCACCTGCAACTCCTCAGCTGCTAAGACCGGCGCCGGAGCAAGGAGCCCCCCTCCCTCCGCATCTTCATCCTCCTCTTCGCTCTCGACCCATTCCTCGCTGCGCTCGTAGAGCAGACAGAACGGTCCCGCGCCGAGGAACAGGCCGCTCTGATCCGCCTGGACCGCGTCAAAGGTGACTTCGGTCGAGGTGCCGTCGGCAACACGCCACCACTTGGCCTCATGGCTAGAGGTCAGCAGCCATGGGAGATCAGCAAGACATCTGCATCGAGAAGGATGAAGGGGTTGGACGATGCGCACCGAACGTAGGCGTAAATGGAGCCGGCCGTGTGCAGGCCGTTGTGCATGAGCACCGCCTTGAGCTCCAGCTGCGTGACGACCCAAACGCTCGAAGTCAGCACGCGCCTATTCGACTGATCGATCATCGCAGTAGAACTGACAGGACACTTTTGCAGGTCAGCGCCGTCAAACAAGCCCTGCCGCTTGACCTGGACGTCCGCCAGTCGTTCACCGAGCCGGGCGACCTCAGCGTCGAACTCTTGCAAAACGACTTTGAGCTAAATTGAGGGCGTCAGGGAGGGGTCAGCGACTCGCATTCGCCAACGTAGGAAGGAAAGGGGAAATGGACCTTGGCAAGGTTATCCTGTGTGCGCGCATCGATGTCGACGATCCCTGACGGCTTCGCGAGTGTTTCGTAATACGTAAGCGCGTTGACCAGGTGACTCCGGACGTCTTTTCCCTTGCAAACCGGGAAGACAAATATCAGTCGGTAGGGCCACCCGCGAACAGGTGACTTGAGCGCTCCGCACTTTGACCGTCGTCAGCTTCGACCGCCGGGCGGCGATCTCCTCCTCCTCGAGCCGAAGCACTCCCTCACTTGCTTGAAGCCGGAAAACCTGCTGAAAATTGCGCTGCAGATATCGGTCTGCATGATAAGCCCCCGTGTGCGTCAGCTTGCGGTGTCTTCCTCTTTTAGTGCGCGGAAGGGCAATCTTCGGGCGCACGCACCTACGAAGACCTTCTCCTCAAGCTCAAACGGGACCCGGCTGCCGAAAGACACTGTCTTTGGCCACGAGAGAAAGATGGCGAGCGCGTGCGGCCCGCTGCCGTCGATCGCCCAGCGCCGCTGGTCGTCCCCACTGCCACTACTGGGCCAAAGCTGGCCTGAGATGGCCTTATGGAGCGAGTTGGTCAGAGACGACACCGAGTAGATCGAAAGCTTGGCCTGCTCTTCGGTCGGTCCGAGTGGGGCGAGTGGTTGCACGGTCTTGAAATTGAAGAAGCTGCCGACGCGCGAGGATGGGTTGTAAGGAAGCGAAGCTCGATGACAAATCTGCAGCACGAGCGGGGCCAACTGACCGGAGGGAGGACCTTGCGGTCCTTCGCAGGCTCTGGAAAAGCGGCGGTGGAGGTCCTTCTTGCGGGATGAGCGCGGCCGCGACGGCCTTGCCCGTTAACTCATCGATCTGCTCGTAGAAACCTGAGCGCGCAAGAGAAGTGTCAGGCAGTGACGAGGACGCCCCTCACACGACAGCTGGACGTACTCGATGCAGGGTCGAAGGGTTCCGCGTTGCGCCGCGCTCGAGGCCACAGGCTGCCTGAATCGATCCCAACGAGGATCGCCTCAGGGTCCTCAGCAACGGACGCAGTCTCGCTGAGCGTTGTTGTCCTGCTTATTTGTCGCGCGAGGTCCTGCAGCTCGTCCCAAGCCTGGGGCGGCAAGCAGCTGCTAAGCCACGAGAGGTCGGACTCTGGCGGAGGGGACGGGATCGGATCCGGGTACGAGTAGCCGAGGACCTCGCGAAAGCTCGACAGCGCCAGGAGGCCTTGGACAAGAGCGATTGCGAATGCCATGCCCGGGTCTGGGTTGTAGAGGGCGAGCGGCCTACGGCGACGGATTGTTCAGCGCTCGCGACGGTCGGCTAACCGAGAGTTAGCAAAGGACGTACGCTCCAGGCTGCCGTGGGCCGGGCGTGCGCGGCAAGAAGATTGTGTCGGATCCGGGCAGAGACTCATGGAATGACGCGAACATGGCCTCGTTCATCTGCTTCTCCTCGCTTGTTGATAGGGCCGGCGGCGAGAGGTCCCAGCCCGAGGTAGAGGTCTGCGGCGGCTCGAGTCGCGCTGTCAGCTGGTGTTTTAGGTCGATTCATGCTGGAAGGCTGAGACCCACTGATACAAGTGCGTTTTGATCTGTACTCTCCTGCATGGATGGCCCGAATGTGACAGTACCGCCGCCAGGGTGGCCGTTGGCCGGAGTCGCCCTGCCGGTCGGGCTGGGACCGGTTCCGTCACCGTTCTCGCTCAGAGAGACCGCGATGGCCTTGCGCAGCTCGTCGTCATTGTCCATGTCAGCGCCCGCAAGCGTCATGTCGATTGGTTGCTCGGCGGTCCCGTCGCCGACGGGAGGCAGCGCTGGCGGTGGAGGTGCATCATCCTGGCTTGGCGTCCAGTCCGAGCCCTGAGCGTCAAGCGAGAGCGCGTCAGGTCGCGAAACGGCCACCCAGCTGATACTGTCGAAGAGAGCGGCGCACCGCATCAAAGCACCAATTTATAGCCCGCTCGGCGTCTGAGTACCTCGCAGCCGCGAATCTGGCCTTGTCTGCAGGAATACGAGTTGCCGTGAGCGCTCACGGCCTAATCTGGACGGAGCTGCGGAGGTAAGCGCTTCTCACCAGGTTCGACACCAAACTCGATCAACGTTTGGACGATCTCCGAGGTTGTGCTCATCTCGGCCGCTGAGCTGCGCCGCGGCGGATTGATAGGAGGGGCCTGCCTGGCAAGCCACAGCTTGGGCAACGGCAGATGGTCGGGTCAGGTAGTAGCGGCGGCAAGGGGTGTCGACGACGGAGGGTCCTGTTTGGAAGGTCTACGAGGCGAGCGATGGTCGATCAGCATGATATCGCTGGCCAGCTGCATGCAAAGAGCTTGGCTGACGCGGCTTGATGAGTCGCCGATTGGGGTTTGATAGCGCTGGAACGAAAGCCGACCTGAACCACAGGGTCGGGAAAGCAGGCGAGAAGGGCCGAGCTAGTGATGTGCTAGCGAGCTGGCATGTGGGCATGGTCAGCCTTGCCACGATGCGACCCTCACCGCTATGAGCATGTGAAGTTCAGTGGGTCTCAGAGCATACCTGAGAGAAATCCGAGCGGTATTGGGAAGCAAGAGAGGCGATCTAATGGCGAGGAGATCGTCGAGGTTGCAGGGCAAGGTCGGCTGCGGGTCGCCTCGTGTCCGTTCCTCTCGCCTCGGACACCATCTCGCCCTGCCTTGCTTCCCTGCTCCCCCCCCCCCCGCTTTATTCACCGCCTCCAGTCTTCCTGCTCGGACGACACGTCCAGGACCTGGTCTACGCTCGACACCCGCTTTCAGACCTATCGCCCACATGGAGATGCTCGCAGCCGGCGCCCAGGCGCCCGTTGGACCCCCACCCGCGGAGACGACCGCTGGCGTCAGGTTGCAGACGCCGTTCTTCTATGCCGAGCAGCTTGTGCGTTGTTTTGAGTCTAGCTACTTTCCTTGCGAGACACTTTTGCTGAAGTTCAGCTCCGCGCCTCGCCATTGCCACAGAACCAGCTGGCGACACTCCGGACAGTCACGTCGCTCGTCCTGGGCTCGCTCTGTGGCCTGCTCGGCTTGCAGGGCTTCTCGGGCTTTGCCGTCTACCTGGCCATGGTTAGCCTGATCGCCCTCGGCGTCGGCTTCGGCAAGTGCAAGGGCACGCCAAGGAAGTACTTTGTCGGCGGCTGGATGGCGCTCGGCATTGATCAAGACGGGCTGCTGGCATTCCTGCTGTGCTGGATTGGGGCGTACGCGCTTGCACATGGTCCGTCGACTACGCGCTACTCGCTCTCCAGACAGTTGTCGCTGACCCACGCTCCGTTGCTTCGCCCTCAGTATATGCTTGAACAGTCCACGGGTCAATAGAGACCTTCCCACCTGCCGCGGACGCGGAGGATGTATGACCAGCTTTCGACTCGACTCGACACGCGGGGCGCGGGCTATCTTGCAGCGTCTCACAGGCTGGGCCGGCCGTGGAAAGCGGGGAGTTGACTTAATCCAAAGTCTGGCACCGGGAAGACGCTCAATGGCTAACCTCGGCCTCTCGTCAGTCAGGCGAGAGCCTCTCTCCGTGTGTGGCACGATACGCCCTTTGGCAGGTGTGCATGTGAGAACTCCCTAAAGACGCATGACGCCTCATAATGCACCCAGATCGTCCCAGTCGCGATGTTTCAGCACGCGCAAAGTTGTGAGTGAAACAGCGCTTCCAGAGCCGTCTGATTTGCCTGGCGTCTACTTGTCTGCAACTTGCTGGAAGAAGAGCAGGTCAAACTTGAAGACACGAGTGGCCTGGTCGGACCATTTTGGAGAAGCCATGCAGACCGAGCGATACTTGCGGCGAAGGGGCGTGAGAGAAAGTTGCCATGTCATGTCACGCTATTTGAAGAAAAGTCGGGATGGCCAGCCGTGCCAACAACAGCGTTCCGCACCGGCAAGCTGCCAACCCAGAGTCGCCTCCGGTCGTCATCGTGCTGGTGGTGCGCCAGCGAGCTTGACCCGACCGCAGGCCGCGATGCCCGCTCGAGCGAGATGCGGACGTTCGAAGCTCCTCGGCGAAGGAGGGTGTCAAGCTTCTTGCCTGCGCCACGTGAAAATGGCAGGTAGAGGATAACCTCATTTTCGGTGGCCGGATGAGAGGCTTCAGCCCAGTCGGCTTCCGAGGCCGTCGGCTGGATGATGCCGCCTCCGGCCAGCGACGAGGATGATGCCGGCATCGGATCCCATACAACTATGCCCGCTGCTCCTTGCTTACGGGCGCTCAATAGCTTCCTGGCAAAGGTGCAGCCGCCCCGCTTGACGAGGAGGAGGTTGCCGGGTAGGCTGCTCAGTTCCGAAGAGGGCAGAGGCTCGCATGCGAGCTGATGACCGGCAGGCGGAGCGATGAGGCCGAGAGGAGGCGACCCGACGTGGAGGGCCGGCCGGACAACCCCTAATCGCAACGGTGAGACGACGCCGCCGAAAGTCGCGGCTCCAGCCGTGATTGTCGTCCAGGGCTGACTGTCGACCTCGACTCGCACGCGGACGGTGCGGTCCCGGCCGTCGGTCTCATTGAGTGGCGGCGAAGCGAATGATGCAGCAGCGGCATTGAAGGGCTCGACAATGGATGGGTCAGTGATCCACAGCGTCTGGCCGGTTCGCAGGTTGTATGGGCCGACGTGCGAAACGTCGTATCTGATCGAGCGGGAGCAACTTCAGTAAGGACGCGAGGAGGCCTGGCCATTGAATCAGCGGACGTACCCGGCGCCATCTAGCCTGCGCGTCACCCTCGCCCGGATGTTTTCAGTCTGCCGGAGCTCAGCCCCGCCCTCGACCATGCGCAATTTGTCTCGACCGGGCGAGGGATCCTCCTCGGTCTCGCCGGAGGAAAACATGACCTCGACCGTCCACTTCTCCGCCTGGGCGATTGAGCACCGGCCGTCGGCCCGCCAGAGCGACTCATCAATGTCGTCATCGACCAAGTCGAGTCCGGATAGGTGCCTCGCATAGTCCCAGTCGTCACGCCTGCGATACAGGGCGAAGCTATCATCAGGCGCCAGTCGGAAAAGGAGAGGCTTTCGAAAGAGGGAGTGCCCACCCTTTGACGCCTAACGCCAGGCCAATCGGTGCCTCCGGGATGGGGCACTGCAGATTCTCGCCCTTACGGAGGGCACGGCGTGTCGGCGATGGCGGACGCAGGAGTTTTGGCGGAATGTAGAGGAGGTGACCCTCAGTCGAGAAAACGGTCGCCGACGACCAGTCGTGCGCGTCTTCCGGATCTTGGTCAAAAAGCAGGTAGAGGTACTGTATGTGGTCGAGGACGGGATGAAAGGGGGGCCGGATGGGCAGAAAAGTTCAGTTTTGTTATCCCCGTTAAACGGAGCGGGGAGGGGTCCTGTCGCCCGACCGACCTTGAGCGTCTCGCTCAGCGCGAAGCTCTCCATCCGATCCATCTGGCCGCCCGGACCGTCGCCCAGCGTCCAACCGGCGAGGCCGCAGCCGCGCCCCTGCTCGCCGTCCCCAGTGGTCACGCGACCAAACGCTTCGAGATCCTCGAGGATCTGCTCGCCGACCTCAAGGTAGAAGGGGTCTTTGGTCGCCTTGTAGAGGTAGTAGGTCGATTCGACAAATTCGGGCCGGAAGGGGTACTCGAGGTTATCCGAGTCCTTGGCGACGACGTGAAAGCTCTCTGGGATACCGCCGTACCGACGCCAGAGGTTCCAGTCTGCAGATGGATGGAGGCACGACGAGTGTGTCAGGGAGCCTGGATCAAGCACTGGAGCGAGAAGGAGGCCGGCAAGGACTTACAAGCGAGGTGAGACTTGGTAGCTGATTCGACATCGCCTGCGAGCGTCTGCAAGCCCGGGAGGAAGGCTGCGAGGGAGCTAGGACGGAAGATGTCGGCGAAGGGCGATTCCGTGTCAGCCGAAAGCGTCCCTGTGAGTGTGAGGTATGGCTCCCATCGGCGACGCACTCGACAGTCAAACCCACCCGCTCGCCCGATTCGAGACCGGCACCGCGGTACTGCGACCCCCCAGAGCCCCAATCAAAGCGTCAGCCTCGACCCTTGAAGACCGGCACGCTTCAATCGTCCTTCCGAGAGCCCTCGCTTACCCAGAAGCCGGTGTCGTCGCGGACAAAGGTCATGACGGCGCCGTAAAAGTCGCGAAAGACGTCGTGGAAGCGCTCCTCGCCGGTGAGGACGTAGGCCTGTAGGACGGGGCGGCAGCGGCGGCGAGGACTTGTCGGGGTCAGACACGCATGCGGAACACGTCTGTCCAGTCCGACCGGTTCTGACCTTAAAGGCGTATTCAATGAACGAATCGACGCCAGCGCCAACGTGGGAGATGAGTGGTGGGATCCAGGCCTAGGAGCCGGGCGAAGAAAGTCAGCCGACTAAGAGGGGGAGACCGGAAGAGGAAGGGCTTGTCCGCACGCCATTGATCGCGTTGAGGGCGTTGCCGACGAGACTTCGGGCGCTGCGTCGACCCCAGACGGCGTAAAAGGCCTTGGTCGCCACCTCTTCGTAGCGGCCGACGCCCGTCAGTCGGCCGAGAACAATCCACTCGAGCAGGAGGCTCCCCGCCCCGGCCGCGCACGTCTCGGCCGTCTCGCCCTTGGCGAGGCCGTGCCGGAGGTTGACCCGGGCGAGAGGGATACCGGTCGGCGTCTGGAAGGCAGGAAGGAGCCGATCGGCGAGATCGCGTGCGAGCGAGAGAAGCTCAGAGTCGTACCAGGCGAGATCGAAGCCAGGGTGAGTCGGGTGACCCGGCAAGGCGAGCAGGTGCGTCGAGAGCAGGCCGCCGAGCACACGGATCGTCTGTCGATGGAATCAGGAGTAGAGGGAGACGATAGTCTCTTCGTCTCAGCTTGGGTCACCTCCCGGCGTTGCCCGCTCGAGAACGGAGGGTTGGGAGAAGGGGTGGCACGACGCGACGCATGAAGCGGCCGCTGCGCGCCCGACCGCCCGGAAAAGGGGGGACTGACGACCTCAAAGACCTGAACCTTGACGTCCTGATCAAACGAGACCTCGTCAATGATGAGCCTGACCGCAGCCTCGAAGCCATCTCGGTCACCCATGACGGCCAGCGTGTCGGCAACGTCGATGAGCGTCACTGTGCGCGATGACAACGACGACAGCGACCCGCCACAGACGAGTTCCGGAAGCTCGAGGCACCGTCAGTTTCCTTCCGAAAATCGCTCTGCAGGGCCGTAGCTCGCCGGAATCCGCCCGCCTAGGAGACGAGAGACTTACGAGAGAAGTTGCCGCAGACGTCATTGACGCTCCCGGGCTGGTCCGGCCCGGGGCCGAGGCCGACGCAGCTCAGCGGCTTGAGCTCGTCCTGATCCCAGCCCGGGCACGACAGACAGCCGGAGAGAATAGATAGAAAGCACAGGATTTAGACTACCTGCAGAAAGAAGGGGTGTATGAAGAGGCCGGAGGAAGCGGACGCACGAGCGGGTAGGCCGAAGCCATGTAGGCCTCCCAACCATGGCGGAAGAGGCTAGCCGTCCGCTCGCGGCGGTCCAGGGTCGACGACGCAGTCTGCGAATCCCTCCAGCTGCTGCTGCCGTTGTTGTTACTGCTACCGCTGGCGGTCCGACCGACCGAGGCTGAGGCAGAGAAGGTCGAGGTGGCGCCTCTATACCCTTCGGAGGGAGGAGGACCTCGCCAGCTCGCCAGCAGGAGGCCGACAACCGAGACCAGCAGGACGAAGGGCAAGCGACTGCCCCGGTTCCTCCTACCGCCATCGCTGCCTCTACTGGCATCTCGAGCCATAGCGACCTTCCAGAGGAGGCGCCTCTTCTCCTGGCGGAGGCGGGGGGGCGTCGCCCTGCGGCTGCGGCGGCTGCTGCTGGTAGCCGTAGTAGCCCCCTTGTTGCTGCTGCGGATACGGCTGCTGAGGACCACCGAAGCC
>MVAP01000063.1:0-110535 GCA_014825765.1 Cystofilobasidium macerans | reverse complement strand
GGGGGTGAAAGGGGGGGGTGGAGGGGGTTAGGGGGTTTTTGAAAAAGGGGGGGGGGGGGGGGCGGTTCGCCCCAGCGATGCGTTCCTTCCCCCCCCCCCCCCCCCCCCCCCCCCCCCGCCGCGCTTTGAGGACTCCTCCGAACCCCCGCGCGCGGGCACTCTTCGCGTGGTTGGATCCGGCCGCTCGCCCCTTTCGTCTTGCTTCGGCGGGCGCACGCGAGCGCCCAAACGCGCCGTGCCGTGCCCGCTCGCTCCCCGCTCAGTCCATGAGCCACTTGTCGACGCTCTTTGCGTACTTGTCGCAGAGGAGGCCGAGGTCGCGGAGGACAAAGCCGACGACGACGTGGCCGAAAAAGGCGGCGAGCCGCCGGAGCCGGTGCTCGATGTGCGTCTGGGCGGGCAGGGTCAGGGAGCGGTAAGCGGCGGCGGCGGTCGCGGGAACGTCGGCGGTGGCGTGACGAGCGGCTGCGTCGGCGGAAGAGGGGGAAGGAGAAGAGAGGCCGCCGTCGTTGGCGTTCGGCAGGAGACTGCGTAGGTGATCGTCTGGAGGAAGGGGGGACCGAAGGATGGAAGGTTTACGGGAGGAGGGGGGAGGAGGAGGGGCAAGTCAGTCGCTTGCACGTGCAGTGTAAGTCGAGAGTGCCGCTGTCTCTGAGCAGGAAACAGGTGAGAGGGGAGGGAGGGCTGGGAGAGCGCACCAAGGAACTGGGTCTGCGCAAAGAGCCGATTGAGATCTTCGACGTAGACGGTGTTGACGCTGGGCACAAAGTGGCGGAGGGGAAGGGGTGAAGAGACGGGTCAATCGCTGGAGAACGGAACGTTCGGCCCCCCTTCGAAGCGAAGGAACCCACTTGCGGCCCGACGCAAACTTCTTTTCCATCACGCGCGTCAACTTGTTGCCGAGGCCCATGATCGAGGTCTGCAAGGGAGAGGGAAGGGACCAACAACGACCCGTCCTAGTCAGCGAGGAGTCCTCAAAGGCGGGGAGGAGAGGCCGGAAAGGGGCAAAATGTCTCTGAAGCATTCTGGAAGAAGAGAGAAAAAGAGACTCACACCCGACAACTTTTTAACGGACCCGCCAAACTCCATGTTGAGCTTCTTACCGAGCGTCAGCTGAAGCTCGTCGATCAGTCGCTCGAAGCCGTCGAGCGCCTTTGCCCAATCGCGCCCGGCCTCCTGGAGCTTGGCTGTCCCGACGGTCGGCGGCAACGTAAGGAAGGGCGAACCGGCCCGTTCGAGCGCGAGCAGGCCGTCGGCCAGCTGCTGGATCGCCTCGACCTTGACGTCGACCGCCGGCAGATGGACGCCCATGAGCGTCCACGTCTCGGGAGCGACGTGCATCCGCTTCGAGAGGTAGGCCCCGCCGGGGGTCGTCATCGTCCGTCGGAGGAGGCGCATCAGGTGGAACGGCCGGAGGGCGAGGTCAGCTGGCGGTCGCTCGGGCGCGAGCGCCATGTGCGAGCTCGTCCCGACAACGGCAGCGAGCCGGCCGACGGGCGTTTTGCTTCCTAGGACGTTGAAGGCCGAGTGGACAGAGATGCTCGGACTGGGAGGGACGACGACAGGTGCGGCAGCAGCGGCCGAATGGAAATGGTCGAAGCCTTCGCGCGAGCTGGCAGCCGAGCGGGCGCTCGTCGAGCGCAGACTGCCTGGCCCACCACCGCTGCCAATGCCGCTGCTCGGAGCACCCGAGCTGGAGGCCGAGCGACCGATGCCGAAAGGGCCGAGCGACCGGCCGGGCGAGATGCCGCCCGATGACGGCGGATGCGCGGGGAACGACGCCTTGCGCTGGATAGCGGGCACGGGGGGGACGACAGCGCCCGGCTCGCTGCCGCTGCCATGGGTTGGCCTGCGACCGGGCTGAGAGAGCGCACGGAGACGAAACATGCTCGACTTCTCCTTGAGGACGGGCACGGGACTGCTTCCGCCATTGGTGGTGTCTACAACGAGCGGCGGGGGGAGGGGTGTCGGCGATGGCGTCGTCGACGACGAGGCCGAAGACGGCGCGGTTGACGACGAGGCGATAGTCACCTGCGGCGGGTCGGCCGTCGAGCGCGCGCTTGATGACAACGACGACGAAGGGTCGAGGTCGAGCGAGAAGGAGCTCTGGGCCGAGCTGGTTCCGCCCGAGATGGAAAGGTCAGGCAGACCACCCCCAGCGCTGTGGCCGGCCTTCCGACGCTGGCTGATCGTCCCCTCGCTCGTCGTCTCGAGGACGATCTGACCGCTCCTGGCCGAAGGCGGTCTGAAGCCGCCGCTACTGCTGGAAGGAGTGCCCTCGTTACCTTCAGGCGCCTCGTCGACACCCTCTAGCAGCAAGCCTGCCGTGCTTGGCCTTCGAGCGATGCCACTTGCAGACGGACCGGCGGCAGCAGCAGCGGCCGCTGCGCCAGGCGGCCCAAGGCTGAGCTCCAGCGAGTCGAGCAGGCTCTGCCGACGGAGGCCGGCCTCGGCACCTCCGTCGAATGTCGAAGGCAACGGGCCTGGCAGACCAGACCCAGAGGTTGTGGCCGAGTAAGACAACGAGCGCTGATGACTCGCTGGGCTGTCGCCACCGCCACCGCCTCCGCCCGAGCCGTCTAGTACGCCAGACGGACCCGAGAGAGACTGGTTGCGCGAGTGCGAGGACGACGCTGACAGCTGCGAGGGCGGCCTCGGCCGGTGGTACGGGACAGCCACGGTGGCGGTGGTCGCTGCTGACGGTGCCGTCAGCGATGGCCCGCCGCCGCCGCCGCCGCCGGCCGAGACGAGCGACGTCGACGAGCTGTTGGAGGTCGACAGCATGGCCGATCCGATGCCGTCGTATGCCGCGGCCTGGTCTGGGGTCGAGCTTGGGCCGCCTACGGACCGGTTCGTCGATGACCAGCTCTCGTACGCGGTAGCCGCTGGCGGGCTGCTGTAAGGTTGCTGGTAAGGATGCGTGATGGAGAGCGGCGAGAGGGCAGGCGAAGACAGGGGTGTCTCTTGATCGAGTTGCTCCGAAAGGAGAGCAATCCGCGACGTGTAGGCGTCGTACTACGAAGGAGCCGTCGTACCATAGAGTGAGATCAGCACAGAGGCTACAGTATCGAGAGACGATGGATGACGGCTTGGAAGGAAGACGTACGATCCCACGCAGCGTTCGGCCCTCCTCCTCGCCTGCGCCACCCGTCGTGCTCTGTCCCCGCTCCCTCCGCCTGCGCTCGCCCGCCTCGACGCGCTCCATGACCTTCTCAAGCAGGCCAACCGTCGTCTGGTAGACGGCGAGCGCATCGGCGAACTGCGACTCCTGGTCGAGCAGAACGGCTTGCTGGGCAAGACTGAGGGCTTGCTGGAGAAGCGTCCGGGAGGGCATACGCTGCTGTGTCGGCGTCGGTCGCAGCTGCGCGGCATTGCTCGATGAGGAGGATGAAGAGGCGGCAGCAGCGGCAGCAGAGGGCAGGGCAGGCCCGGAGGAGAAGTGCGACTGTGAGGAGCGGGCCTGCTGCTGGGAGCCGGTCCGACCGAGTGAGCTCGACGGATGACCGGACGACGAGGCCAGGTATGGGCTCGCCGACTCGGCCACGGCAGCACCACCGCTGCTATTGCTTCCAGCTCGATGGGGAGCAAAAGCTGAGCGGCTCGATGGCCGTGGGCCAGCGGACGACGAAGACGCGCTCGTCGAGCGACCGAGGGTCGAGACGGCGCTCGCCGACGGCATCGGCGGCAGCGGGTTGGACGCTAGAATCGTCGGGAGCACGATGGAGAACGCAAGAGGATCAGATCGGTGATGCAAGAGAGTGCACGGCTCTTTATCACCTCCAGTCCTGGCGCGAGAGATCGAGTCGGAAAGCAAGACGTACGGGGGGGGCCAGGCGGCAGCGGCGGCGGATGCGAAGGGAGGGCCGTTAACGGCGGCGCCTGCTCGTAGAGGTATGGCCTCGAAGAGATTGGCATGGCCTGGCAACAACCTCCGCGCTGGTACGCTCGACTGCGTAGGAGAAGGCGTGAGGAACCGCTGCAGGAAGGTTGCTCGTCCCAGCCGGCGGCGGAGACGACAAGAGCGATGGCGCGCGTCGGACGAGCTCAGCGTCTCCTTTAACCAACGCGTCGAGGCTATATCGGTTGACTCTTCTGGACCGTCGGACGCCCGATGATGCGAGGAGATGGAATCCTTGATGCCGGCGTGCGAAAGAGTGCGAAGGAGAGATCAAGGGAGAGCTTGTCAGGAGGGCAAGGCGGTGGCTTCAACCCACGCCCCCCTTCTGTCCCATCCGACGCGCTCGCGCGCGCCCGCGCGAACCAGACGCTCGGGCCGGCTGCAACAGCGCCAGCGCAGCATCCTCGACCACATCTGCCCCTTTGCGAGAACGCGTCCACACTGAGATGGCGAGCTCTACTCTAGTCGAGACACAGGTCGCTCTGACGTCCGACCTGAGAGAGCTGCTTGACGCGCTCCTCCAGCCACTCCAGGCGGTGGCGGCGGCCGAGCACGACGATAACGAGAGCCAGGCAGCGGTCGTCGCGCGGCTTGAGGACGAGCTTCGGTCGGCTCTCCTCCCGCCATCAACGACGGCCGATGACGACGACGACGGCACGTCACCGAATGACCAGCCGGGAGTGACCCACGACCTCATCAAGCGGGCTGGGTGGTGGGCTCAGTCAGATATCGGCCGACAGGCGCTCCTCGTTGCGCAGCTCGGTTCGTACTCCCCGCCGGCCTCCATGTGAAGAGCACTGGTGGTTCTGACACCTTCCCTCTGCCCGGTTACACCACAGACCCCTCGGCGTACCATCCTCACTCGCTGCTCTCTTCAACAACGACTCTTCTTCCGGCTCGCATCACTCGGCCCCCTTCCTCGCCCTCAAATCCGGACCTTGCGCCCTCTTCTCCTTACCTTCCGCCGTCCTCTCAACGACCAGCGCGGGCTGCGCAGAGCCCAGGTCAGGACTGGGGCGCGGTCGGCAAGCAGGCCGGCGCGGTCGTCAACGTCATCTTCAGCGCGGCCGGCGTCGGCGGCGGCGTGTACTGGCTCGGAGGTCACGGGCACAAGTGGAGTCAGACGAAGGTGCGTCTCCTCCGTTCCCGCGAAAAGGATCTCCCTACCACCTTTCTCACTCTCTGCGTCACATGTTCAGCTGACGCTCGCTTACCTCGCTCACCTCGCCCCCATCTCCATCTCTCACACGTAGTCGGTTCTCCTGGCGCTCTTTGCCTTCCTCGCCGTTGTCGCTGTCGAGGTCGCCCTTTACGCCATCCACTTTTCAAGGCTCGAGCGCGCTCGGAAGCTTGACGAGCGGGCCGAAGCGAAGTGGCGGGCGGGCGGTCTGACGACGGGTGTCGAGAGGGTCGAATTACCACTGATAGAGCCAGAAACGGAGATAGCCGCCGCGGTCGCCGGACGAGGGTCCGTCACGGCCGACACCGTAGATCTCGAGGTCAACGACGGCGCTGACATCACCGCCGTCGCCAGCGAGGGCAAGTCCGATCAGACTGGCGTGCTCATGCCCGACAAGCCGACACCGCCCATCCGCATCTCACTCAGGAGACGAGGGCCGGGGGAGGCTCTAGACACGAGTGCACGATGAAGATAGATCGACTCCAAGGCTTTCAGCGTGGGGTGCGACAGGTAGTGAAGAGGTGACTGCGCGTGGACGGGATGAGCCCGCCCTGGTAGACAGCTCGTTTGACAGCTTGACTGAGGTAGAAATATTTCTCTCGAGTCCTGCTCAATCGTTGTTCAGGTCGGTGAGGCTATGTCTCGGCTGCTGGCCTGGGTACAGCTGCATGTACGGCGTTGACGACGCGCGTGTCGTCGGCCGGCCTTGAGCTTGAGCCTGGCGCGCCCGTCACCCTTGTTGCCAGCCTGATGGTGAGCGCGTGTCGCTCTCGCTCTCCTTACCTCCATCAACACCCCGTACTGGACAGGTCACGATGGCGCCGAAGTTCAAGGATCCTGACGACAAGATACCAGTACGCCTCTGTCTTGCCTGCGTGGAGAACACCGCGCATGATGAGGCTGACACGCACGACGATCCTACGCCCGGCAGTGCTCGTCTCCGGCTCAGCTGCAGGCTCACGTCGAGACGATGGCGACGCTCTTCCTCCAGCCCGAGTCGGAGCATACGTGGGAGCGCTTTGCAAAGGCGCTCGACAAGTTGCGTCCCTGCCGTCTACATAGAATAGCTTCTGACTGAACGTGAGCAATACGAGGCAAAGCAGGAAGCTGACACCTTGACCTGTGCTCCCACGCGGCTCGTTAGACTCGCTGCTCTCACTCGAGGCGGCGCGGCTCGGCTCGAGAGCTTCCCGACGGCTGTTGGCCCGGCCAACGGCGGTGGCCTCGGCGACAAGATCGTTCAGTGTGTGAGTTGTGCTTTGCACCCTGCGTAGAAGTGGGTCCAGCGGCGATGCAATGGGTCTCGGCTCCGTCGAGAATCGGAGGGCAGGGATCAAGTCAGCGACTTGATCTGCCTCGGGTTCCTGGTCAATCGGCTCCTTTCAGCATGATCTCAGAGGTGCTGAAATCGCGACTGGCAAAGGCTTCACGCCACGAGTAAAAAGTTTGCGCTCAGAGCGGATGGACGATTGACTCCCTTGTCATACTCTCCCTCCTCCAAGGTCCTCTCAGAACGCGCAGCCCTCTCGCGCCCGGCCGTCGAGCTCGTCACTGCCCTCGCCGTCGCTCTCGGTCGCGAATTCTCCGACCGTCTCCAGAGGCTCTACGTCCCGCCGCTGCTCGACCTCATCCGGCGGACGAACAACATCGTCCGGGAGGTACGTGGTCCGGTGCAGTAACGCACTTCAGGAGCTTTCTGACCTTGACCATTCCGCGCTCGCTCAATCGCTTCTTTCTCATCCTTTACAGCGCGCTGAGCACGCCCTCTTCACCGTCATCCGCGCGTGCCCGCTCCCCTCGTTGCTCACGCCACTTGCCACCGCTTCCCGCGACGCCAATCCTAAACTCCGGCGGGCCGTCTGCTCCGCGACAACGCTTACCGTCGTGCACTGGAAGGCCGGGGGGAGGGCTGACGAAGTCGAGGGGATGATCAAGGTCCTAGCGGAGGATCGGGACGAGGGCGTCAGGAAGGCGGCGAGGGAACTCTGGGACAAGTACAAGGTGACGTGGCCCGAGAGGGTTCCTGCGTGCGTTCTAACAAGCCCTCGCGAGATCTCTCACGCAGTTGAGACTGTCAGCTTAGGACTGACATGGTACCTCTTCTCCTCCGCCGCTTCGTCCCCACGAGTGCAGCTTTATCGGCCCTCTCTCGCCCGCGATCAAGAAGCGGCTCGATATCAAAGAGACCGACAGCTATCCTCCCCGCGAGGTCTCTCCTTCCACCCTCAACACCACTCTGAGCGCAAGCACGAACAGCGAGAGCTCACCCTCTACAACGTCGCCATCAGCTGCTGCGGCCACCGCCGGTGGCGACGATCCCCCCTTTCCGCAGCAGCAGGTGCCTGTCAAGAAGATGGGCGCAAAAAGCTTCATTGCTCTCCGGAAAGCGGAACTGGCGCGGCAGGCTTTGGCGGCGAAAGCGGCAGCGGCAGCAGCTACAGGCGGTGAAGGAGCAGGCTCGAAAAGTATTTTGCACGAGGAACCGAGTCTTTCAAGTCGTACGCCACTGTTGGAGGAACCGATGCGCTCGGCCGCTGATGATCGGAGAGAGGACGGGCCGTGCCCAACCGGCTCTTCCTCGTTTGTGTCTCGTTCGCCACCTGCCACCTTGCTTGTCGGTGATGTTGTCGCCGAAACGTCCTCGTCATCGTCTTCGAGCCCCGTCAATGTCGCACAAGGCCCCTTTATCTTGTCTACCGACCCACGGCACGTGGCTTCGCCCCCTTCGATGAGGATCGACCGAGAAGAGCTCCCTTCCCTCCCACCCTCCTTCGGGCCATCGACCCCGGTCAAGGCGACCAGTCGACCGCTTTCGCCTTCGATATCATCTCCTACATCCCCGTCTTCTTCATTCGCCTCCTCCCCAGGTCGAGATCTCGTGGCGGCGGATGCTTCGACCCCGATGATGGCAGTCAAGATGAATCTGCAGCCGCCGACTGGTCAGACGTCACCGCAGGCAGGGTCGTCGACCCCCATACGGCCTCCTCGCTCGGAGGCACGCCGACCATCCGCGACCTCCTCTGTTGCCAATGCCTCATCGCTCGGGCACGCCGATGCCGGTCCTTCAGTCACGACGCCGCTCCGGCCATCGTCTGCCCGATTGACGAGCACCTCCCTGGAAGCAGGGCCCTCAACACCCACTCCGGCAGCAACGAAAAGCGCATACCAAGAGGCTTTTGCGACGCCCCTTACCCAGAAGCCGCCGTTGACAGGCCGAAGCGCCGCGCTCCGGAATGCCGCCGCCTTTGCCGACTCACCCGCACCGACCGGCGCTGGTGCGCTTTCGCTCGGCAACCACCACGTCCCTAAAGCCGGAACGATCGTCAGCGGAAGTGCGAGTAGTCCACGACACCGTGACCTGCTGGACGGCGGGGCGGCACGCGAGCAACGCGAACTGGCCGATTGGAGGCGGCTCAAGGCTGGCCTCAGCGAGGTAAGTGGCGGGCCGAGCGGATCTTCATCATCCATGGCGGCTCGTCCGATGGAGGCGCTGCTCGACCGCCCTGGCGCGCACGCATCCGTTGGCACCCTCCTTGCCTTCTCAGCGGCTCATCCGGTCGGCCAGCCACTGAAGACTCATGCAGCGCTCGGCTTTGACCTCGCTGAGCAGGATGGGGACGATGGCGAGAGTGAGCTTGAGCAAGCCGCTAGTAGGGCGCACTGGGAGCAGGACGGCCTTTTCGCCAACTTGCTGGAGAGGCTGCTCGATGTCCTAAAAGCCGATGGCGACGACAATGAGGACGAGGCCGGGCGATGCCTCGTGTTGGTCGAGTCGCTCGTTGAGCACCAGGTCAGCCGCGCTTCTTACCCCTTTTCAGTCGAACCGCAGGGTCACACACTGATGCTGTCGCACCCTTGATCGTCTTTTAGCGACCTTTGCTTGGAGGGCGCGAGGGCGACCTCGTTTCGGCGCTCCTTGATCTCCGTCGACGTCCCGCCCCAAGCAGCGCTGCACTCCGGCAAGGGACGACTCACGTCCTCTCGCTCATTCTCAATTCGCCAATGGAGCCGGTTGTCGCCCTCTTTACGCTCGGCACGAGCTTGCGGACGCTCATCGGCCCCTCGTTACTCCAATCTCTGCTGGAGGAGGACGCTTCGACGCCCGCCGGATTCCCGCCGGTACGCCCGGCTAGTAGCTCGTCGGACGATGCTGCTGCTGGGCCCGACGGAATGCGAGCGAGCGCTGCCTCTTCTGCTTCGGCTTTCGCATTCGGCCTCGTCGCTCTGGGCCGGACGTTGCTCCGCCTGCCGGCCGAGGTCGTCGCTGAGGAGCTTCCTCGATTGCGCGACCTCCTCCTGCTGGTCGGTCCCGCCCCCCGCCGTGCCAGCCACGTTGACGATTGGCAAGCCAGACCATGGACAATGAAGGCTGACGCGTACATCTCTCTTCTTGTGGGACCATCCGTGCAGGGCCTCTACTCGGCCGTCCTCGTCGTCCGCGAGAGCGCAGCGACCGCCATCCTTGCCGCCCAGCTCGTGTAAGCTGGCTCCTCGACCTGCCCCACTCGGACGATGCAACTCGCTAAATTGACGCTTCGCCTCTTTGCGCCTCCGCTGCTACTGCCGGTGCCTTTGAACGTGCAGGATTGGCGATGAAGCACTCGTCTTCAGCCTGCTCGAGCGGCTTACGGCCGACAAGTTTAACCTGCTTACTTATCTGTGCGTCGTCATACTTCCTGGGCGCTTCAGCCTCTGGTCCTACAAAACGGGCTGACGCCGCTTGATATCGTCGTCCCGCGATCTGCGACGCAGCTTCGAGAAGAACAAGCTGCGGGACCCGCCCCGTGTTGCATCCGCCGCCGCCGCCCACGCTGGTGCAAGCGGCCGCGTTGCCGTCAATGGCAGTCAGCTGGCGTCGTCGCCGTCGTCGCGCGAACGACTCGAGCGTGAGCTGCGGCGGCTGAGCCTCCAACCATGAACAGGGAAGGGCCCTCAACCCGGGTGGAAATTACAGCACGTTTCACATCAGGCTCACGATATCAGACAGCGGCTCGAAGGGAGCGAAAGGCGGGGACCCCGCGGCGCTGGCTGAAATCTGAGGGGGTCGAGGCACTGGCTGGATCGGAAGGAGCGACGACGACGACCGCCGACGACGACCCTCGCTCTCTTTCTCCCAGTCCTACCTTCGACTCTCCCTCTTGTACATCTAAGCAAACATGCAGGTCTCGGCCGACCAGCTCACTAAACTTGAGCAGACGCTCCTGTCACAGCAGGAGCCGCTTCACAACCGCTTCCGCGCGCTCTTCACGCTGAAGGCCGTTGGCGGCTCAGAGGCCATCCGGATCGTTGCCGAGGGTGCGTCGCCTCTACGGCGACATCGGGCTCGAGCCCTCAGCCCCAGCCTGACGACACGCTGACCGCCGAACGCTGTTGGCCGTGCCGCGCGCAGGCTTCAAGGACCCCTCGGCCCTGCTCAAGCACGAGTTCGCCTACGTCCTCGGCCAGCTCAAGCTCGTCGAGGCCTGCCCAATCCTCTCGGCTGTCCTCGAGGACGCCAACGAGGACCCGATGGTTCGGCATGAGGTCTGTCCCCCCTCTTGGTTCACAGGGAGACCCGCAGGACAGCCGCCTTTGATCCAGCACGATGGGCTTCGTTCAAGCTGGACCAAAGCGAGCTGGCCTTGCGCCCGCAGCAGCCCCCCTTTCCGCCTGCGCGGGCTCGGAGAGGAACGCATATGTATCACCCCTCTCCTTAGTGCACTTGTTCTGACCCTTCACATCGGCGTTCACATCCACTTCCACCTTGCTCCTTTGCGCTGACTGCCAACTCCAGGCTGCGGAGGCGCTGGGTGCGATCGGGGACGCCTCGTCGGTTGCTGTTCTTCAGAAGTACTTGACCGACGCGCACGTCGAGGTCCGCGAAACGTGCGAGATTGCGATCGCCAAGATTGAATATGACAACTCGCCCCAGGGGCTCGAGGAGGCGCGGCTACACAAGGAGAGCGGCAGCGTGTGAGTTACCCAGCCTTGCGCTCGATGGTCCGGCGCTGCGTGTCTATTCTGCCTGAGCGCGTTAAGCTTGTCGCCAATCCTCCTGGAGACTGATTTCGCCTCTCGCTCGTCACTCATCCTCCAGGCCGTTCGCCACGATCGACCCAGCACCTGGTCACTATGTCCCTGCGCCCTCGCCAATGGCTGACCCTTCGCGCGGGCCGACCGTTGCGCCGACGACGTCAGTTGCCGAGCTCAAGGCAACCCTCCTCGACCGCTCGCTTCCGCTCTTTACCCGTTACCGGGCCATGTTCTCGCTTCGCAACCTGCCTCCGTCGGAAGCGTCTGTTCTTGCCCTTGCCGAGGGCTTCAAGGATCCGAGCGCGCTGTTCCGGCACGAGATCGCCTACGTCTTTGGTCAGCTCACGAGCAAGTACAGTGTACCGGCGCTGATTGAGCGACTGCGGTGTGCCGATGAGGGCGAGATGGTTCGACACGAGTGCGCCGAGGCACTTGGGGGCATCGCCAGCGAAGGCGAAGGTGCGTCTACCTCGCATCTCATCGGAAGTTTACCTGCCGGTCTCAGGGCGGGACAGTTCGGTTGACTTACATGTTCGCTTTCCCGTCGGCAGATCCGACCGTCCTGCCTCTGCTGCGCGAGCTCTCGACCGACATGAGCTTGCCCTCGGTCGTTCGTGAGAGCTGCATCGTCGCCGTCGACATGTACGAGGTGCGTTCCCCTTGCGTTTAGCTCCTCTTTCCGTCTCGCGAAGATGTCACGCAGCAACCGCTGTGGGATCCGAATCGAGGGCTGACGACGACTTCGATTCTTTTTTGGTCGCGCCCAGTACGAGACGTCTGGCCAGTTCCAGTACGCTGACGCTCTTGGCGAGAAGTCTATAGGCGGCGGGACCGGCTTTGAGCGCGCCGTCGGCGTCGAAGCTATTTAGACCTCCTTGGGCATTCTCCTTTAGGGACTCTGCCGACGGCGGCTGTCCCTCACACTCTACCACAGACATGACTATAGACGATCCCCTTTACGACCCTAGTATCATCCGCGTCCGCCGAGGACGATCCGTTCAGTAACCCCATGCAGGCTAAGCCGGTCGTCTTCGCCGCCATCAAAGCCAGCTGGGTGCCGTCTGCCGCAGAGGTCTGCGCTCAAAGAGGTCAGCCGCGCGTTGTAAGTGCCTCTTGCGCTTGTTCGTTGTCTGCAGCATGGAGGCCTCGTCTCACTCGATGCGGGCGAGCCGAACCGACAGAGCTCTCCATCTCTCTGACCGTTGCAGATGGCATCATCGGCAATCGGGAAGTCTTCTCTTCCTCCTTCGATTCTAGTTCCTTCGCTTCTTACAAAACCGCCCTTTTGTGACGACATTGGATGAACGTTGAGAGGGCGTTAACGAGGGCCGGTTTGAGGCTTCTGACAGGGCAGATGAAATGCACTGGGGTCTTGTTTCCCGACGTCGGGTGACTTGCCCCAAATAATCCCGAGAAAGCCAGCTGCGAGCCGGCCGCCCCGCGCGCGCGCGCGCCGGGGGCTCGCTCCGCCTGCGTGCTCGGACCAAGCTCGCCTCCGCCCCTCCGTTCGTCCTCGCCAGCCACTCAAGACAAAATGGTCAGTCCTTCTGAAGCAGTAGCTTCAAGTCCAGTCGCGCAGGATGGCTGACTTGCTGTTTGCTCCTCCGCTCCTCGTCGTTGTAGGGATGTCAGTACTGTCGCCTTTCCTCATCTCTCGCCATCCGTCTGCCTTGCACCCCCCTTGTATTGGACCTCGAGCCGGGCTCGCCCGAGGCCGGGCCTAGGGTCAACGGCGGCCCGTGGCCCTAGTGCCTCTGTCCAGCCCTGCTTCTGCCTCCCTGGCACCTGCAGCCCACTCGATCCAGCTCGACCCTCTGGGACTACAGCCTAGTCGGCTGGGCGTTCTCCGGGCTGGGTCAGCAGTTCAGGCACGTGCGGTGGCCAGTAACCAGGCTTGCCCTCCAGAGGCAGCTGCCTCCGCCCGGCTCGACTCTCTCCTGCAGTGGGAGAGGTTGCAGACGCAGTGGCCGTTCAGTGGCTGTTGCTCGGAGGTTCCTGGAGCTGCAGATGAAGGCGTCTGGACCGGGAGCATGCACGGGCGCCCCCAGCCCGAGCATAGGGAGGCTGGCGCTGCTGGTCCAATCGGCGCTGAGGCGAGAGGGGAAGGGGGCCGTGTTGCCTTCCGAAGATCAGCACGACTGACGCTCCGCTCTCCCACGCCTCTCCCTCTTTAGCCAACAAGCCTCGCGGACTCCTCGCCGCTCGCAAGCTCCGGACCTCGCGCCGTGAGAACCGGTGGGCCGACAAGTCGTACAAGAAGCGTGCGCTCGGCAACGTCTACAAGACGTCGCCGACCGGCGGTTCGTCGCACGCCAAGGGCATCGTCCTTGAGAAGGTCGGCGTTGAGGCCAAGCAGCCCAACTCGGCCATCCGCAAGTGTGTCCGTGTCCAGCTCATCAAGAACGGCAAGAAGGTCACCGCCTTCGTCCCCAACGACGGCTGCCTTAACTTCCTCGACGAGAACGACGAGGTCCTCATCTCGGGCTTCGGTCGCCGCGGAAAGGGTGTGTCTTCGCCGTCAGCCAGCTGAGCTCGAGTCTTGGAGACCCAGTCCGCTGACCGCCCCTCGCTATCTCGTCTCGCCGTTCTCAGCCAAGGGAGATATCCCTGGTGTCCGTTTCAAGGTCGTCAAGGTCTCGGGTGTTGGTCTCCTTGCCCTCTGGAAGGAGAAGAAGGAGAAGCCCCGCAGTTAAACAGGGACAGCTCTCTTCCTTCCCTGCGATCCCCATGGCGTTCTTTTGATCCTGGCAACAGATCGCCGCAGGGACTCTGGAGGATACAGTCGGGAATCGAGGACGGGCCGCGCCGCACCTCTGGTTAGATCGGGCGAGAACAAGTGAGCAGGGAGTGCAGGACGTCCAGTCCGGCAACGGTCGCTCACTCAAGCTGACCGCAGTGAGCGAAGCATAGCGCGCGCCGCAGAGATGCCCTCGGCCGGCGCTGTCGTCCGTTACATCTAGCACAGGGCTTCATTAATCGCTGCCGCTGCTATTGCTCACGGCCTCCGGCCGGTCACTGACCTCGCTCTCCTGTCGACTCAGCACGACATCATCGGTCGCCTTTAGCGATCTAACCTTGGTCTTCCGCGCGGGCTTCAGGGCGGTGGCGGCGGCCTTCGCAGCGGCCTTTGCCTCCTTGTCGGCCCGCCTTCGCGTTGCCAGCTCAGCCTTGACCAGCGCCGCTGCCTCTCTCTTGGCTGTCGCTTTCTGCGCCGGCGTCACGAGGAAGTCAAGCGCCGTCTCGTCGATCGGGATGAGTTGCTCGATGCACTCCGGCTCGATGTCGTCAGACAGGAGCCGGGGCGCGGCGTGAAAGAAATACCTATCGCCTGACTTGATTTCCTGCTGAACTGCGTGGGCGACAGGTCAAAGTGAGCACGACCGCCGAGTCTTTGATGATTCAAGGAGGGCAATTCTTCGCACCTCGCGCATATGTTCCCTGCGCTCTTGTCCACGCGCCCGTCTCGCGTCCGGCACCAACGAGAACCGTGACCTCGCCGTTACGCTGGCGTCCGGTCCGACCGATGCGCTGCAGCTGAGGACAGTGGCCAAGACGTCCGATCCGGATCAGTCCCGGCTCAACGGCTGACAACCTACGGACGACATACGAGGCGAATCGAGCTCGTCGGGACGTCGTAGCAGAAGACGCGATCAACCGAGCCGATATCGAGACCCTCCTCGCCGATACTCGTTGCGACCAGAATGTTGAACTTTCCCAGTCTGAAGTCAGCGATGATGGATCGCTGCTCGCTTTGCTGCAGAAGCCAGTCGAATGTCCCAAACGCACTGCGTCAGCCGTCCCCTCGGTCAGATCATCGCGATGCGGACAGATACAAATGCACCTTCAAGCCTTTTCGGCCTGATCCGCTCATCTGTTGACCGATGAAGGCAACCGGCCGAAGGATAGGCTGGTGCGCAGCCAGCAGGTCCTGAGAATGATGCAGTGCAAGCCGCCGGAACAATCGTTAGCGCCGGGGCTGCGTGACAGAGCGAGCAAGAACGGACGAGGATGTCCTCAATCGCCTCTCGGTACGAGCAGAAGACCATGACGCGCGTCGTCTCGGGATTGAGATCGCCCTTACCGTCGCCCTCTTGACGGGGCGCAAAGTGATGGAGTAGCATCTGACGGAGAAGCAGTGCCTTCGGATGCGGTGGGTAGGAGCCGAAGGCTGTGCGTAGACGGAGAACCTGGCTTCTCAGGTCCTGGTGCCTAGGAGCCCTGCTCCTGATGTCGAGAAAGGTCGTAGCAAACATGCGAATCGAGTGCAGCTGCTGCGATGGCGCGAGGCGTGATACAGATGTCAATATAGAGGTTGTTCTTCCGGAACGGACTGGCCGGACGCTTACCAAGTACTCCATCGCTCGGGCATACTGGCCTAAAAGCACGATCTTGGATGCGGCCCGCCGAGCACTCCCGGCTCTGCTTCCCGACAACAACTTATTGAAGGTGTAAGCGTTGACCGTCGTTGGGTCGGCGGCCGTCGCTGGGAGAAGCCATGCGACAGCAGGATCCGCCATGAGCGCCTGTCGAGCAGAGTTGGGGTCAGCTTGCGCCGGCGCCCATAAGTCTGCCGTTTGAGCTCGGTCGTACCCGCATGATCCATGACAGCTCATCTCGGATCTCCTCCAGCTGTCGGCTCAGCGGCACCTGAACCTCAGTTGTCGTCTGCGTAATTTAAGACTTTCAGCGAGGGGCTTTCTCGTATAGCAGTAGACAGGGAGCCTGACCTTCTTGTGCTGATAGGGGAGCAGTGCCCTGCTTGTCTCGCTCAAAAGCTCGATGTGACTCAGGCCGAGGGCATCGATAACCTCTTGGACTCCCGCAGGGTTGCCTGCTCGAGAGGAAGAGTGGTCAATGCTTAGCGACACCACTTGACGAAATATCGAGACAGAGAACTCACTCGATGGAGTAGCCGTCAGGGCGAGGATGCGCATGTTAGGATTCTGAGCCCGGATCATGCGAGCAACCTCGGCATAAGCGTGGTCCTTGGTAGCCCGGTGAGCCTCATCTACCAATGATGACTTCCGGTTGGTCAGTGATACTATGCCGGCATTACGCCATGAGACGGGCAGACGCACCGACGACAAGAAGGATGATGTCGCGCGCGTCGAAGATGCCGTTTGCGAGGTCGTTCCGAAGCGTCTGAGCCGTCATGAAGAAGACCTGCTTGGTCGGATAAATCTTCCTCCGTTCCTCGGCTGGAGTCGCACCGTTAAGGACGGTAATCTTGCTGTTGAGGAAGCCACACGTTTCAGGGAAGGCCTGGGCCTGCTGATAGACGAGCGGCTTCGTTGGCGCGAGGAAGAAGACCTTGGCCTTCGGAAACCAGCGCGCATAGTTGAGCATGACGCAGCCGGCGATGAACGTCTTGCCGAGGCCGGTCGGGAGCGCGACCAGTGCATTTTGGAAGAGCGCCTTCCGGACGATGTTGAACTGGTAATCGCGCTTGGGTAAATTGGTCGGGTAGAGCCACGTTTGAGCCGCCTCGCGGTCAAGCTCATGCTTCATCGGCTCTGCTGTCGAAGGCGCGAAGAACGGCCGAGCCACGGCGCTGCTGCACGACCCCTCGGACTCGAAGCCGAGCGAGTTGTAGAAGATATCTGGTGACAGAGTCGGAGGCCTGTCCGGGTCACGGGCTGCCGGCGGGATGAAAGGGGGAGGGCCAGCAGCGTAGCGCCGAGCTGCTATCGATGAGGCCGGCAGCCCCCAACCTATCGCTCCTTCTCGCCAGCCGATGGAGGCAATGCGCAGAATGCAGAAGGCTGACATAGCGATCCAACCTCGCCGAGCGAGCTGGGCAGACCACGCTTCGTCACGATGGGTAGTCTCCGGAGCGATGGCTCAGTCGGGGACCGAGCTCGCTCGAGTCGGGTAAGGGCGAGCCTGCCTGCCTACGTTCGGCCGTGTGTTCACGGCAAAGGCTGCCTAGGAGGTCAAATTGCGAGGAAGAAGCAGTAACCTACTGCGTGCTTGTAGATGACTGTCGCCCGACTTTTGTGACGAGCGGGTGGTGGTTGAGGTCGCAGCCTTGAAGGGAGGGCCGGCTTGGTTCAACGGCTCAGCGCGCCGGCCGCTGCTGCGCGCCAAGCACGCCCGCAAGTTCATCGCTCGTGCGTACTCTCTTGGATCAAGGTGCACGTCACCGGCCTCAAAATTGTGCAGGTAGCCATCGAAGGGGATCGGGGCAGTCTTCATCATGATCATCTCGGGTCGTCTCGATCGTAAAGTCATCTCAGGAGGAACGTCGTGTCAAGGCTTCCGCATCCACTCGTCTGCCTCAGAGCTGCGACTGGTCGACGGGGAGGGGCGGGGCCACAGCGGTCAGTCAGGCAGCCTGATCTGAGCTAGATGCCGAGGCTAGGCGACTGACTCGTATATCAGCGGCTCCTCGTCATCGACAACAAAGGTTCCGTAATCCCAATCGTCGTCTTCCGCGCCGCCATCCACATCGGGCCCCTCCGAGGCGACGCGTGCGAATCGTCGCGGCCGGGACAGGTGCCCATCGGCAATGCCCGCCCCTCCGCCGTTTGGCCAAGCGGCGGAGAAGCGTCCTCCGCTGCCGTCGCGAGGTGAGAGGACCGATCGCATATAGGCCCGCTGCTGGTCGTATCCTCGCGGGGCCTGTGTCGGTTGGAATTCGCCGGCAAAGGCTCGATCGGATGACGTCTCCTCGTCGTCGACCGCCGAGGCGTCGTCTGACATCGTGCCCGACGACTGATCGCTGCCGTCGTCCCGGCCTTGCGGACGCCGCCGCCGTTCGGCTCGGTCGTCGCCGGCCTCCTTGTCGAAGTAGGGCCTCATGTGATCCGGCACAGCACCGCGGTACCATGTCGGGTTCTTGGACCGCCTCGTCGTCCCTTTGGTCGCGTTCGGCGGCGGCGGCTCGAAAAGCCGTCGAGGAGAAGCTGCGCCGCTGGCGTCTTGCGGCCTGGGCGCGGCGTTCGTGGCGATGGCGGCAGGCATGGTTGGCTGGCGAGCGGACCCGCCAGCCGTGCCACTTGGGTCGGGCGAGTCGGCTGGCGAAGAGAGCACGGCAGCCCGGAGCTTAGGCCGAAAGCCCGGCCTGCGAACCGGTTGTGTCTGAGGAAAGGGGCTTTCAAGCTGGCCGTGGCTGAGGCGATGTCCGCTGGTGACTGGCGTCGATGCCAAGCGGCGCGTACTAGCTGGTGGCGGCATTTCGATCTGGTCGGGCGATGACCCGGCGACGATCGCCTCGGCCCTCGGCCTCTTAACGGGCCTCTGGATTGGCGGCGATTCGTAGCTGTCTGAATCGTCGTCTTGAAGGACCCAGCTGAGATCCTGGCCCTCCTCGTTCGACAGCCGGCCGACACCGGTCGCCATGCGCGGCACAGATCTAGCCAACTCCTTCGGCGGTCGCAAAACTGGAGCGGGTGTCGCTGGCTCATTGAAGAAAATCTCGTGCTGCAGCGAGGTCGGGCGATGGCCATTGCGCGAGCCAGATGGATGACCGTCACGCGCTGCGACCGGTGGGCTCGGCACAAACGAGGTGTCGTACCCGCCGTCGTCATCGTCGTCGTCAAGGATCCAGCGCGGGTCGATCTCCTCGAACCCAGCTTGCGCGGCGATGTCGGCAGGGAGGTGAGCAACCTCAGCGACCGGTTTGGGCGTATGGGCAGCTCCTGGTGAAAGCGAGAGGTGGACCTTCTGAGACGAGCGAATCGGGGGCGGTGAAGGCGAGTAAGGGGGTGTGTTCTGTCTGGCCTGGAGTGCGACCGGCTGCGGAACAGATGATGCTTGATGCTTTCGGTTGCTCGTAATCGAGGTGGCTGAGACGCTGCGCGACGAGGAGCTAGTGCGATGCCGGATCGGGCCCGAGGCGGCGCGAAAGGAGGTCGGGTTCGGCACCTTGATGCGGTAGAGCGACGGATCGAGGGCCATGACTTCAACCTCGTCTTCATCGTCGAGAATCTCGATCGGGTCCGGCAGCTGAGCTTGTGGACCCGCCGCGGGAACCTGAGGCGCATCAGCAATACGGGTTGGCCTCGACGCTGCTGGGATCCGCATCGGTTCGGTCCGTGCTCGCTTGATCGAGGGTAATGAAGGCACATCCTCCTCCGCTCCGGATGACGAGTCAGGCAGGATCGCGCCCTTGCTACGGGGCCTGGCTTTGCCAACAGCAACCGAGGGCTTACCAGCAGAGCTCGATCGGACTGGACCCGAGGCCGACGGCTTCGGCTTGCTCAGCTGGAGACCGCGGCTGATGGCCTCGTCGTCCGAGTCGTCCTCGAGGTCGGAGTCGGTACCCTTGACCTTGCGCTTGGTCAGGTTGCGCGCAAAGACAAAGCCCGAGGCGGCGTTGTCGGGGACGTCGATGCCGTGCTTGCCCGAGGCCACCTTGGTCGACGTCGTCGTCAGCTTTGTTTGCTTACCACCGGTCCCTTTGCGCGTCGCCGGCGCCTTTGCATCCTTAAGGAAATCAGGCATCGTCTGGTCAATTGGGACGACTTCTTGCACGCAGGTGGGCCTAATATGCGCCGGCAACAGGCGCGGCACGTCGTCGTACAGCTCAATATGAGCGCCCTTTGTGATTGCTTCCTGGACTGGTAAAGGCGTTGGGAAAGCAGGGCATCAGCCGAGCGTCCCCCTTCGAGATGATGACGCCAGGGATAGGAACGAACCGCTGACGTAATTGTCCTTGGCCTTGTTCCAGGCGTCCTCCTCGCGGCCTTCGCCCATGAGGACGAAGATGGAGCCCTCACGCTTCCGACCTGTCCGGCCGACTCGTTGGAGCTGTCGAGGAAGCACGATGCGGGCATCAGCGCGGATGACAAATGCAAGTGGCTTTGAGATTCGAACGAGACGCACCATGCGGACCGAACTCTTGGAGGCGTCGTAGCAGATGATTTTGTCAACCGAGCCAATGTCGAGGCCCTCTTCGCCAATTGAGGTCGCGACCATGACATTGTACTTGCCGGCCTTGAAGTCCTTGATGACCTGAATCTGCTCCGATTGCTGATGAGGCCGGAGATATATCGAAATCGATAGATCAGCAGTCGACGTGATAGGGCGTCGATAGAACTATTCTGCGGCAGAGCGGACCTTGAGACCCTTGCGACCCTCAGCGTCGGTGCTCTGGCCGACGAACGAGACCGCCTTGAGCAGCGGCTGCTCCTCGTTGAGCATGACCTGAGCATCCGAAGGAGGTTATATGGCCGAGTGCGTCAGTGAGCGCCGTCAGGGTAGACCATCGGCGAAGGAGAACGACCACATACAACAACCTCCTCAAGACAGGCCCGGTAGCTGCAAAAGACCATGACGCGCGTCGTTTCGGGGTTGAGGTCGCCTCGGCCGTCGCCCGGCTCGCGCGGGGCGAAGTGCTCAAACAAAAGGCCCTTAAGACGGTCCATTTTGGCATGCGGGACGTAGCCACCCTGTGTCTTGAAGCGCTCGACCGTCATATTGATCGCGCGGAGCTCCTTGTTCTTCGAGGTAGCGCTGTCCTTCTTGGTCTCCATCTTGGCGAGCGCAGTCTGAAACATGCTAATCGAGTGCTCGAGCTAGGGCAGGAAGAGACTGGCGAGTCAGAGGGCTGGCTCAGGACACGCGAGCGCGAACAGGGTTGTTTGGAAGCGGGAGCCGCACGAGATATTGCATTGCCCGAGCGTAGCCTTCGAGCTTCCGAAGCGCTCCGGAGTGCTTGTAGATCTTCTGTCGCTGAAGCTGATTGTTCAACGACAAGCACCGGTACGAGTGCAGCCGGGTTGGATCGCGCTCGTAGCTGTTGAAGATGTTGGCGCTGACGAGCTGCTCCATCAGCGGCTGGCATTGCGCAGAAAGCGCGCAACGAGCGACGGCAGGGATTGACAAGACGGGCGAACTCGTCAGTCACTTGGGCTGATTGCGACAGAGCTGCCATGTCTGCTGCCTGGCGCTAACGCACACGCATGAGCTTCTCGAGCAGGTCCTTGAGCTCGAGCACGTTAGGTGTCATCCGGACGAGAATGAGCTCTGTCGTCTAGCGTGCAGCGTGGGCGGGTGTCAGCTGCGGCGAGCAGCGGGGTCGTCGAAACAAATGCAAGGGGCGTGCAAAGAGAACGAGCGACAAACCTTTTTGTGGACATACTGCCGCAAGTCAAGAGATTCTTCGTCCCGGATCTCAATGTGCGACAGGTGGAGGCGATCAATTAGAAGCTGAACGCCCTCGGGCTTGCCTGGAAGGCCAGGGTCCAGACGCGTCGTCAGCAGCGGGTAGTATGGTGTGCAAGTGATCATAAGATCAAGGCACGCACCAGAGGGCGTCGCCGTCAGGGCGAGGATGCGGAAAAGGTGGTTATGGGCTTGGAGATGGCGGACGACCTGTACGTAGGCATGATTCCCGGTCGCCTTGTGAGCCTCGTCTTGGCGCGAAGAAGCGATCAAAGTTAGCGCTGAGCTTAGAAAAATGTGACTCCGGACTGAGGGTGCGCTCAGGCTTAGATCGGGCTGGAAAGGGACATACCGACGACGAGCAGGACGACGTCGCGTGGATCAAGCCGGCCGTTTGACAGGTCGTTCATCATGGTCTGGGCCGTCATGAAGAAGACCTGCTTGGTTGGGTACAGCCGCTCGCGCTTCTCGCCGCTTGTGTCTCCGTTGAGGACGGTGATCTTGCTGTTGAGGAAGCCACACGTTTCAGGGAAGGCCTGGGCCTGCTGATTGACAAGCGGCTTCGTCGGCGCGACAAAGACAATCTTAGCTGTCGGGAACCAGCGCGCATAGTTGAGCATGACGCAGCCGGCGATGAACGTCTTGCCGAGGCCGGTTGGAAGCGCGACGAGGGTATTTCGAAAGAGGGCGGCCCGGACGATGTTGAATTGGTAGTCGCGCAGCGGCAGGTTGACAGGGTAGAGCCAGGTTTGCGCAGCGTCGTGGTCGAGCGCGTGCTTCATCTCGATAGGTAGCTCGCCGAGCGCAACCGCCGGTGCGGGGAATTGATCGAAACCTTCCTCACCGTCGTCGTCGGCACCGTCGCCAGCTTCGTCCTCGTCCTCTTCATCCCAACCGGGTCGGCCACGACCCTTGCCCTTGGCCGCCTTGGCCGCCTGCCGAGCGGCGCTAGCCCGGTCCCACGTCTTGCCCGACTTGCGAATGATGCCTTGCGAGCCTGAGCCATCGTGCGTGTCAAGCGGTCGGTCACCAGTGTGATCGACGACTGGCAACGACGGCCCGGCTTGCGGCTGTGGCGGCGGCGGCGAAGGGGCGTACGTCCCGAAGAGCGTCGTCTGCCGCAGCTGGCCGCCACCTCCGCCGTGGGCTACCGTCGCCGCTGCTGATGGCTGGCCATGGCCGCGCGCCATCCTGTTGCCTGCCGGGGAGAGAGCGACAGCGGCCGCTTGAGCAGCTGCTCCAGTGACGATAGGCCTCGCCGGTGGCGGCGGCGGGGCCGAGGACAGAGCATCGATCTGCTGCCAGGCGGCGGCGTCCAGCGCGAAGGAGTCGTTGTCGAAGAAGTCGTCCGACATGGGCGACGGTGTTGAGTGGACGCGCACCACGCGCAAGGCGCGGGAGAGGAAGGCGTCGTGTTCTGGAGTAAGATAAACTGAACGGTCGGGTGAGGGTGAGAGGGAGAGAGGCTCGACCGGCGCGAAGTCGGGCACGTCGAGCGCAGCAGCCAGCCAGGGCCGCAAGGCGGGCCAGCAGCAGTAACGACTGGACTGACTCCTCGCATACGCGGGCCTTAACGGGCAAGAAGAGGCTGATCATCAGAGAGTAGTCGTCTGGGCCACCTTTGAGCTCGACGGAGGGGTGATTAGGCGTCCAGCCGGCTGGCCGACCGCGTCGGGGCACACTCCGCTGAACCAGGCGAGAGCTTCTCGCGGCTTTCGATGAGCGACCATGCTCATGCATCTTTCGGTCTGCAAGTCAATGCTGACATGGGCGTCCGAGGGACGAGCTTCCATATTCGTCTTGCCAGCTGCTGCAGTCAAAAACAACCAGCGCCTCCTTGAACATTCTTCGAGGTCGTCTCGTCGAAGCCAGCTCAACCACCAGAACTCGCGAGCTCGCTCCTGACGAACGAATGTGTGCCTGTCTTCAAGCCTCTCCTTTCCGTCGCGAGATAGCGGCTCCTCCCCAGATGATGCAGCATGTGTATCTCATTCGGATCCTGCTCGCTCTCGTGATCCGTGCCGTCGCGGTCGCCGTTGACCATCGCGATGAGACAGCCCTGGACCTACTTCTGTTCGCCGTTGACGACCGCGAGGTTCTATGCCCCTCGTCATCACCTTCGCCTCGATTGGTGCTGGACACCTTTAGCGCAGGGATCCGACTGGTCTGATTGAGGGCGGGCGCTTTCAAAGTTGTCATGTTCATCCAGCCTGCGCGCTCATAGCAGATTCGGTGACCGCTCCGTGGCCTGCTGATCGAGGGGCTTTCACATCTGCGTGAATAAGCGCCCCGGCTCGCGCGAACCTCATGGACTGGCTGCATCCGCTTGCACTCGCAAGTACAAGCGCGCGCCGAGCAGCGGGCAAGCACTAGTGTTGGCAGCGAGTTCGCGGCCTCGCAACTCGTTCAAGAGACGATGGAATTGACGACCCACTGACTTTCCCCAGTCCTCTTCGCTGACCAAACGATCAAGTTGCTCACCTTACAATTGCAATTACAGCTAGCACTGCTTCGCTTTCGGGGCTACAATGTTGTCTGCGCCTCTGACTCGGACGGGCGATGCCCTTCTTTCTCGAGCGCAGATCGTACGCCTCATTTCTTCAAATTCATACGCCCCACCTCCAGAGGATTCGTTTGCTTCTTTTGAGGCGCCCTTTGTTTCAGCGTCTATAAGCTAGACTCGACCCGTCAAAACGTAGCCAACACCCAAGTGGGTAGGTTCGCAAGGAATGCCTGAAAGCGAGATGTTGAAGGAAATGGAACGGGGCGACAGACTTTGGATCAGATCCGTCTTGAGGGAGCAAGGCAGACCATCATGCTAAGTTCCTGATACGACAGTTGCCTTTCTCCATTTGCCTCTCATTGTACTGCTCGTGCTCCCTATCGACAGCCAGTAAATTGGTTGGCCGCTGTGGACGTACGCTCGAACCCAGCTGATGGGCTAGGAAGACCCCAAGTGGGACATTTTCGAAAACGTCACCCGCCTCCGGTAACCAGCGGGCCGAGCGTGGCCGAAGGCTCGTGCGCTTGAGCTTCCCCGGTCGACAAGCTCGCCGGCCGGCTCGCTGCCATCCAACGACCACCTTCTCCCCATACCCTGCTACCCACAGACTTCTCTAGCTCCCCCTTCCTCCTCGTCTCTCCTGCCCTTCTGCTTGTCCGATGCCGCCCGTCTCCTTCAAGGATCAGGTCGTCATCATCACTGGTGCCGGCGCTGGCATCGGTCGGGTGTCAGCCCCTCGCCTGTTCCCGTTCGCACAGGGATCCCAAGCTGACGCGTCAATACTGCTCTCTCAGATACTCGCTCTACTATGCTAAGCTCGGAGCAAAGGTTGTCGTCAACGACGTAGGCGCCAAGCCGGCCCAGGCTGTTGTCGATGAGATCGTCAAGGGTGCGTCTCCTCGGCTGGCCCGACCTCTCCATTGATTATCCGCCTCGTGATCGCAAAGCTGACGACCTTTCCGTCCCTCGTCCTCTTGACCTATGTCCTGCCTCCTTCGATGGGATAATAGCTGGCGGTCAGGCCGTTGCCTCGGTCCACTCTGTGACGGACGACGCCGAGGCCGTCGTTCGCGACAGCCAAGCTGCCTTTGGGCCTGCCGTCCACGTGCTCATCAACAATGCCGGCATTATCCGCGACAAGAGCTTTAAGAAGATGTCGGAGGCCGAGTGGGATCTCGTCCAGGCTGTCCATCTTCGAGGGGCCTTCCTCATGACGAAGGCCGTTTGGGGAGTGATGCGTTCGCAGAAGGTGCGGCTGGCTCCTCACCTCTCGAGCTGCGCTGCGCCTGACTCAAAGACACGCTGACCGACCCTCATCCTACGTTGCTGCCGCCTACAGTATGGCAAGATTGTCAACACCGCCTCAGCTGCCGGTCTATACGGCAACGTCGGCCAGGCCAACTACTCGGCAGCCAAGATGGGCCTGGTCGCCTTCACCAAGACGCTCGCGCGCGAGGGCGCAAAGTACGGCATCTCGGCCAACGTGATCGCGCCGATGGCGGCAACACAGATGCTTGCGACCGTTCTTCCGCAAGAGATGCTCGATGCGCTCAAGCCCGAGTTTGTCGCCCCGCTCGTTGGCGTCCTGACGGCCCGCGACGCTGTCGGCGGCTCAAACCCGATCAGCGGCCGCATCTTTGAGGTCGGCGCCGGCTTTGTCGCCGAGGTCCGCTGGGAGCGTAGTTTGGGCGCCATCTTCCGTACCGACGACAGCTTCACGCCGAGCGCCGTCAAGGCCAAGTTTGCTAAGATCTGCGACTTCACCAATGCGGAGCACCCGGAGGGCATGACTGATAAGGACATGATGGTGCGCTGCGCCTCGTCTACTTGGCCTCGTAGTTGACACAGCCCTGATTTGTCCTTACTTAATCATCTCATCGCATCTTTCGCCCTGTAGGCCGTCCTGAAATCGGCGGCGTCGCTTCCGTCCAACCCACAGGCGACGGAAAAGGTCTCGTTCGCCGGTCAGACGGTCGTCATTACCGGAGCCGGCGCTGGTCTTGGCCGGGCTTATGCCCACATGTTCGCTCGTCTCGGTGCCGGGGTCGTTGTTAACGACGTCAGCCAGAAGGGTGCCGAGGCTGTCGTCGATGAGGTCGTCAAGGGTTTGTTCTGCCGCTTTCCCGAATTCCGTCCGCTTCCATCTGCCGCTCACTGACAAGCGTCATTCTCTATCGTCGGGCATGTAGCCGGCGGCAAGGCTGTCACCTGCGTCGCCTCGGCTGAGGATGCGGCCAAGATTGTGTCGACCGCTCTCGCCGCACCTTGGAACAAGGCCAAGAAGATTGACGTCTTTGTCGCCAACGCCGGCATCCTCCGCGACAAATCGTTTGCAGCGATGACGGTCGCCGAATGGGACGCCGTCATGGCCGTCCATCTTCGCGCGACATTTAAAGGCATCCAGGGCGTCTGGGAGGGCATGCAGCAGAATGGTGGCGGTCGGATCGTCACAACATGCTCAGGCGTGGGCATCTTTGGTAATTTTGGCCAGGCCAACTACTCGACGGCCAAGGCGGCCATCCTCGGGCTGACGCGGACGCTTGCCCATGAGGGCCGCAAATACAACATTCTCGTCAACTGCATCGCCCCCTCGGCTGGTACGGCGATGACCAAGACGATCTGGCCGCAGGAGATGGTTGACGCCTTCAAGCCTGACTATGTTGCCCCGCTCGTCGGCTACCTCGCCTCGACCGACTGTGAGACGACGGGCGATCTCTTTGAGGTCTCGGGCGGCTGGGCTGCCAAGGTCCGCTGGGAGCGCTCGGGCGGGGTGAGTTGAACTAATCTGTCAGGGGCGGGATCGGAACAGACAAGCGCGTTTGCTGATGCCCCACTCTCCATTACGGCTCATCTCAGTTTGGTTTCCCGAACGACCGCTTTTACACGGCTGAGGAGCTCGTCCAGCAGTGGGCCAGGATCACTGCCTTTGGTGAGTGACTTTCGCAGGATATCAGGCCTTGCGTCTTAGCGCTGACGGCTTCGCTATCTCGCAGACGACGGCCGGACCACGCACCCGACGACGACTCAGGAGGCGATGCAGCAGGTCGTTGAGAACTTTGATAACAAGACCAAGACTGGCAGCAGTGGCGTCGACGATGCGGAGGACCCGGAACTGGTGCGCGAGGCCAAGCGCAACGTGCCGCCAGCCGAGGACTACACGTATACCGAAAAGGACGTCATCCTCTACAACCTCGGCATCGGCGCAACCGAGCGCGATCTTCAGTGGACGTACGAGGGTCACGATCACTTTAGCGCCCTACCGACGTTTGGCGTTATCCCCGGCTTTGCGGCCGGCGGTGGACTTAGCTTTGACTGGATCCCCAACTTTAACCCGGTGCGCTCGCGATCCGCCGTCTTTCTTCGGTTGCCTGCCTCACTGATCGTTGACCTGCTTGCTGCTTCGCGCATCTCAGGCTAAACTGCTGCATGGTGAGCAGTACCTCAAGATTTACGGCGATATCCCGACCTCAGGCACGGTGACAAATCAGGCGCGCGTGCTCGAAGTGCTCGACAAGGGCAAGGCGGCCTCGGTAACTATGGCGACCGAGGGCATCGACAAAGCGACCGGCCGAAAGCTGTTTGAGAACCAGTCGACCGTCGTCCTCCGCGGCAGCGGCGGCTTTGGCGGTAAGAAGAAGGGCGCCGACCGGGGCCCGGCGAGCGCGGTCAACAAGCCGCCGGCGCGCAAAGCCGACAAGGTCGTCGAGGAGAAGACGCTCGATCGTCAGGCGGCCCTCTATCGGTAAGTCTATGCTAACGCCTATCCCAGGCCGACTGACGTCCGTCGCTGATCCGACTTAACCCTTTGCAGGCTTTCCGGCGACCTTAACCCACTGCACCTCGATCCGGAGTTTGCCAAGATGGGCGGCTTCGAGCGGCCGAGTGCGTTCTCTGCTTCGACCTGGCGATGCCGTTTTCAGTCAGGCTCACTTATCCTTCCATGCGCTGCAGTCCTCCATGGGCTCTGTTTTATGGGAATCGCTGCAAAGCACGTACTCCAGTCCTTTGGTCCATTCGAGGACATCAAGGTCCGCTTCGCTGGCGTCGTCTACCCAGGCGAGACCCTCGTTACCGAGATGTGGAAGGAGAGCGGCAAGGTCATCTTCAGTGCGTCGCCTGCTCTCTGCCCCATGCGCTCATTGAAAGATGTGCTGACCAGCGTTCATGTCGACAGCGTGCAAGGTCAAGGAGCGCAATGCGCCGTGCCTCGCCGCCGCTGCCGTCACGCTTCGGGAGGGCCAGATCAAGGCTAAGCTCTGAGAGATCCCGGCCCCCGCCTCCGATTCTGCTTTCTTTGCTGCCTCTCCTTGGCGCTTCCGTCCCTACCCTTTCATTGTAGCGCTCGCCAGCCTCTACCTCTCCACTTGTACCCCTTTCACAGTGATCCTCATGATAGCGCCTGATCGTCCGCCCGCTCGCCAGAGCCCTTCCGCTCGGCTTTCGGCCCGAAGTCAGTGCGGCTCGGCAGGATTCGGGGGAGCCGTCCTCTCGGGCGCGGCCGGCTCGGCGCGCCAATGAGGCCCTCGAGTGAGACGGCGGCCGTCACTGGCACGCACCCTCCTGGCTCTCGACCTTCATCTCCAGTCCAGCATCGCTTCTCTTCCAACAGCCCTCATGCTTGCGGGGTCAAGTCCGGTCCCTCTGCCGGCTAGCCTGCCGGCTGTCGTCCTCTCCTACCTAGTCCCGACGCCCAACCCGCCGCTGCCGCCCGAGATCCTGTCGCTCTCGCTCACGCAGCTGCACACGTACCTTCCGCCGTCACTTGACGATCCAGTCGCCCACTTCCTGCCGAGCTCGACAGTCAGCGCCGATGTCAAGCAGCGGATTGCTGATGCCGTCCATGAGATTGGACGCCTGATGGGAGAAAGCGAGGTCGGTCCCGATCTGGCGTTCGGCGCAGCTGATGATCTCTTCCGCTTGCTGTTGGGCGCAGCTGACCAATTGCCCGGGCTACGCTCGCAGCATCCGCCGCTTGAGCCTACATACGCCTTCCCAGATCCGCTTACCCTCCAAGCGCGCGTCCTGCTGTTTGCGACGCACGACTTCCGGGAGCCAACGCTTGAGGTCGTCTTCACATACGAGGGCCCTGAACGGAGCTGGCGGCTTGAGGGGCTCCGGCTGGTGAATGAGCCGCCATCTGGCATCCGATGGTCATCGCTCGAGCAGGCCCTACATGCTGGACGGGAAGCGGCAGAACGACTCGCGCATGAACACGAGCTCGACGAGGCTAAGGGAGAGGATGATCGGACGGACGACTTCTGGGGCGGCTACGACTCACCGCCACCGGCCGAAGAGGATGACGGGCCGACGCTCGGCCGGGTCGGCTCGAGTGCCTCAATCGGCGACGACTACTGGGCCCAGTATGGCGCTGTCGACGACCACGTTGGTCCGCCTTCGAATGGTGTCTCCCCCAAAGTTGGCACGCAGGGTCTGCCCAACAGCGGTGCGGCCAGCGCTCGGTCGAGCTTAAGCGGCCGCCGATCAAGCGGCCGCGACGGCTGGCAGAAGGAGGCCTGGGGAACTGGAGGCGAGACGCCCGTGGGTTGGACGCCAATTGTCACACCGGAACATTTCATCAACGACCCGCGAAACCGGTCGGGGACTGTCACCCAGCAGGACGCCCACTTCTCGGGCCCGTCTCGCGGGTCGCCCGACCGCCGGCGATCGTCCAGCATGCTGAGCGCCGGCTCCGGTGCGTCCGAGCGTTATCCTTTCCCGACGCCCGGCTCTGAAGACGGGGACGATCACCCTCGGCGATATGACCGGAAGCAGTGGGCGGCAGCCATGCCGGTCTTTCCGGAGCCTGACTTCAAGGGCCTGACGCCGGCTAGCATGACACCGTCAACGCCGCCGGAAGCCCCGCAGACCTCACGTCTTCCGCTGGGTACGACGATCCTCGCCGCGCCACCGCCGTCGTCATCGGCAAGAAGCGCCACCGTGGCAGCTGGCTTCGGCCAGCATTCCGACTCGAACCCGATCAAGCTCACCCTGCCCGACTTTGCGGCGCCGCAGCAGGGCGGGTCTCGCGTCGTCAACGACGGCTCGAGTTTTCCTGTGTCCGTCTCCGCGCAGGATCCCCTACGGTCGGCCCTCGCCGGTCTCTTTGCGATGCACCTCGCGGCCCATCCGGCCCAGTCGCGCCAGCAGGCCGCGGCAGACTGGCTCAAGGTCGCACTCGACGTCGTCGCCGCTCAGAGCGGTGCCGTCGTCAATCTCGACGGCGACGATAGCCCTGAAGCCTCGCAGACACCCGTCGGAGCAGTTGGCCCATGGGGTGTCTGAGGCCGGCCTTTCAGCGGGCGTATGAGTGCTGTCAAGTCCTGCCCGCCAGCGGGTGCTGAAGGCGTCGTTCGGCTATCCGATGGCAAACGGCCGGAATGCTGGAGAGACATTACATGCAGCTAGAAAGCGCACTCGAGGGCATAGATGAGAGTAGAAAGAGGCAAAAAAGATGGCGAGGGACGCCTGGGAAGCAGCCAGAGAGTCCGACTGGCCCGTGAGGTGCCGAGAAGGTGAGAGTAAAACGAAGGGCGCGGGAGCGAGATCTAGGAGCAGAAAACGAGAGACATCGGGTAGGCGCTTCACTTTTTGGCCGCCGTGCTCTTTGGCCGCGAGCGCCGCCACATGAGGATGAAGACGAGGGCGAAAAAGGCAAAGGTGTAGAGGATGGTGATGCCGATGTTGCGGCCGCCGACGACGCGATCGTCAAGGTTAACGTTACGCAGGTCTGATAAGAGGGGGAAGGGGGTTAGGCAAGGTCAGTCTTTGACCCCGTGAGAAGGCGAAGAGAGAGAATGGGACAAACAGTCGTTGCCGCTCGAGTACTGGCAGTAGGCGCACTCGGTCGTGCTCGAGGGGTCGAGCAGGTAGCCGGGGGCCTGGGCAACATAAGGCGCCATGTAGGCCTCGCACGTCTGGCCGTTCGGCGGCGGGAAGCGAGCGTACTCATCGTCGGCGCACTCGACGGGAATGTTGCGCATCGCAAAGAAGGTCTCGGCGCCGAGGATGTACGTCCACGGATTAAGGTAGTAGAGCCAGTAGCGCCAGAAGGCGGTGATTTGAGCGTACGGGACGAGGACGCCCGAGAACGAAGCAAAGATACCGAGGAAGACTGCCGAAGGCAAACACAGGGTCCAATCAGTCACCCCAATTGCACGTTAATCAAGGACAGGAGGACGCACTCGGGTTGATGAGGGCAGCCTGCTGCTCGTTCTGAACGCAGGCGGCGACGGCATAGGCAAAGCCGACCGTCCAGAACTGGTAGAGGACGATCATGGCGAACATTGGACCGGCGTGCTGGGGATTGGTCGAGATTCCGACCGGGAAGACGATGAAGTACCTAACGAGATCAAGAGACGAGCAGTTAGCAAAGATATTGCGCTTAGCAAGGAGATTGCAGACGTACCAGATGACGTAGAAAAGGGCACCCGAAAGGATCATGTAAGGTAGCTCGCCAATGATCTCGCCGACGACGAACGGCAGCCAGTGGAACATCTTTGACGGGCCCTCGCGAGCCTCAAACAGCATGCGTGAGTGGATGAATTTTGGCTGGATCTGGGCAAAGACTCCGGGGGCGACGAACTGGGACGGATAATCGGGGATGGGGAGATCAGCCACGGTTGGATCAGACTGGAGGCAAATACAAAGCGCACCATGCCCTGGAAGACAGAAAAGAGCCGGTTCTGGAGCGAGATGACCGAGTTGTCGAGCTGCAGGAACGATAGACCATTGAGCAGGGCCGAGCCGACGTGGAGGCCAATCTTGGACTGGACGTATTCGGTCGAGCGGTACATCGACTTGCACGACCGGCCGACAACGAGCTTGAACTGGGTCGACATCGGGGTTGCGTACGTCTTGCCGTCCTCCTCGAAGGAGGGGGGTTTGTTGGCGCAGTCAGTGATCAAGTCGTCGACCTCCTTCGAAACCTCCTTGTACTCGGGTGACTCGAGCCAGACCTGCCGAGCGCGGATGGGAAGGACGAGGGTCAGCCGATGAGCCTCCCATAGGCGTGAGCAGAAGAGGTCGCACCTTAGCCCAGTCCTTGCCCTTCGAGAGCGAGCCAGAGACGACGTCAATCATGAACTCGGCCGGGTTGTCCTCATCCTTGGCCTTGACGCCGTTGCGGGCAAAGTAATCCTTCATGTCGGAACCGTTCTCGCCAAGGTCGCCAAAGTAACTGGAGAAAGAGGTCAAGGTCAGCTTCTGTCACGAAAGCGGAGTGTAATGGTGCGAAGACGCACACGGTGTGGCCGCCCTTGGCAAGCAGAAGAAGCCGGTCGAACTGGTCGAAGAGTAGGGCAGATGGCTGGTGGATCGTGACGAGCATCGACTGGCCATTGTCGGCTAGCTTGCGGAGGAAGCGCAGGATGTTGAACGAAGATTGGCCGTCGAGACCGGACGTGGGCTCGTCGAGGAAGAGCAAGACCGGCTTGGCGACAAGCTCGACGGCAATTGTGACGCGCTTGCGCTGCTCAACACCGAGGCCGACGTTATTCTCGCCGATGAGAGCGTTCTGAATATCGGTGAGCTCAAGCAGTTCGATGACGGTGTCGACGTAGGCAATTTTCTCCTCCTCTGGCACCTCCGCCGGCTGACGAAGGAGAGCGGAGAAGATGAGGGCCTCGCGGACGGTCTGGTGCGGCTCGTGAAGGTCGACCTGGGAAACGTAACCAGTCGTGCGCTTGAACGACTTGCCAAGCGGCCGGCCGTCAACCTTGATCTCACCCTCGACGACACCCTCCTCCTTGCGCAGGGCAAGGACGTCGAGCAGCGTCGTCTTTCCTGCACCGGAGGCACCCATGAGCGCAGTGAGGGTTCCGGGCTGAGGTGAAGATGACGGTAAAGCTCAGCATATGCCCCTTTTACGGCAAAACGCAAGCGATACGGACCTTGGTGTAGCCCTGGACCTCGGCGAGCAGCTGGCGGTGGCCACCCTTGACAGGAACGGTGTAGTTTAGGCCTTTTGGGGAGTTTAAGCATTGATTTAGCCCTCGCACGACTTCAAACTGACGCATCGGAGCGCGGACGCACCCTTCCAGGTGAAGACGGTCTCGGTCCGCTTGATCTTCTTGGCCTGCTCGGCAAGACCCTTGCCGCCTGAGCCGGGCTGGCCGGCCTTTTCCTCGTCGAAGGCGCCCGCGGCGATCGCCGCCTGCTCGTCCTTGTCGTTGGTGCGCTGGAAGAGGAGGTACGACTTCTCCGCGCCCTGTGGCCGAAGCCGCTCGACACCGGCGGCAGTGACGGCGACGAGGAAGATCCAGAGAGCGATGATGATGCCCACATTGCGCCAGAGGTGACTGTGGCGGTATCCAAGGGCAGCCTCGAGGTAGGCGTCGCCGGTGACGAAGGCTTCGCCGACCTGACTACCCTGTACGGTGCACGCGAAGTTGTTGCCCTGGCCGTAAGCGGGGACGAGCGAGCCGCCGACGCAGTCGAAGGTCGTGTCGTGGAACTCGTTCGACATGGCAGCCTCGAAACCGTAGTAAAGGGGGTTGAGCCAGCGGGTCCACGACAACCAGGGCTTCATCGATCCCTGCGGGATGAGGTAGCCGGTGTCTGGGGTCGGAAGGAAAGGGAAAGTCAGTAGATTGCACCTTGTTCAGTGCGACGCGGAGGAAAAGCGCACAGAGGATGAGCAGGCCGACAGCGAGACCAGAAACCTGCGAAGCGCCGTCGAACGTCGAGAAGTTGAAGCCGATTGCGCGGAAGAAGGCAAGGAGGGCGAGCGTCGTAACGTAGGTGATGAACCAAAGCGTGAAGAAGGCACCGGCCGTCTGCTTGAGTGAGCACTGTGGGCACAAGACGCTTAGAATCAGCAAAATGCGGTGCAGTAGAAAGAAGTGAACGAACCATGAAGTAAATCGGGAGCAAGAAGGCCGAGACCTGAAGGATGAGGATCGGGAAGTCGGCGAGAACCTGGGCGAGGACGAGGGCAGAGGGGCTGGACGGAAATGACGGTCAGCAGGGATAGCTCACACAGGCGTCTGCGCGCACGCTGCAGTGACGCACCGGTACATCGAGAAAGCCTTGTGCTTGGCAAGGATCGCGCGGCCGTCAAACGAGGTCGTGACCTCGGTCATGCCGAGCAGGGCGTTGAACAGCAGAATGAAGAAGATGGCGCCGCCGCGGGTGAAGAGGCCGTTGGTTGTCTGCGGCAGGTTGTAGAAGAGGGAGCCGAGGATAATCGACTGGATGATGCACGAGCCCTGCTTGATGAGAATCGAGCCCTTGTCGTTCCACATAAGCTGGTACTGCCGGACAGTGCACGCCTTGACCTGCGTCCAGAGCGAGACCGAGTAGGGGTTGTTCTTGCCCGCGCCGCCGGCCTTCTCCTCGGCGACAGCTTCCTTGAACTCCTGCGTTTCGGCCTCAAGCCGGGCGGTGTCGGCGAGATGGTCTGCGAGCTCACGGTCGGCAGCCTTGCAGATCTCAGAGGCGAGGTAGGTGGCAGCGAACTCCTCGGGTGTGTTGGGGACATTGCCGCGCTACAATGAGGGTGAAACCCAGGAGTGTCAGTCGGTAGCGCGGCAATCGGAACACGCCTTCGTCGAACGCACCTTGCCCTCCTCAACGATGCGCTCGGTCGCGACAGTAACACCAGTCAAGTAGTCGGCGACGTTCTGGCCGGGCGGGCACTTGAAGCCGAGGTTCTCAAAGTACGGCCGGGCCTCGGAGCGCGGGCCCCAGTAAATGACGTAGCCGGCAGCGATAACCATGACCTGAGAATGGAGGAAGAGGTGGAAATCAGCGGGCGACAGCGCAGAAGGCCGCAGGTTGCTTCTTAAACAAGGCTGACCTTGTCAAAGAGGTCATAAATCTGGTTGCCCGCCTGGTAGAGCGAGATGAACGACGTCGTGCCGAGAATGTCGGTCATCGTCCGGACCGAACGAACAAACTCGAGCGCGGTCGAGGCGTCGAGGCCGCGGGAGGCGTTGTCCCACGCGACGACCGAAGCGCGGTTGACGAGGATCTCGGCAATCGAGACACGCTTGCGCTCGCCACCGGAGACGCCGCGGACGAACTCGTTGCCGACGAGGGTGTCGTGCGTGTGCGAGATGCCGAGGGTCTTGAGGATCGTGTCGAGGTAGGCCTTCTCAAAGTCCTCGCGCGAGACGCCCTCGGGCCGCGACGACGGCGTCTTCATCTTGAGACCGAACTTGAGCGTCTCGCCGACGGTGAGGGTCTGGTTGGGAGAGGCGGAGGCTTAGTGAGCGACAGCAGGCCGACAAGTCAGAAAATGTCTGAGGACGCACCGGAAAGTGAGTGTCGTCCTCCTGGTTGAAGATGATCTGGCCAGGGTACTTCTGAGCCTGCTTGGCGTCCATGCTGCCAAACTGGACCTCGCCGTCGACGCCAGCGTAGCCGTCGCGGACGTTGGTGACGGCTTTGAGGAAAGTCGTGCAGCCCGCTCCGGGCCGGCCGACGACGAACGCCATCTCGCCCGACTTGAGGACACCGTTGAAGTTCTGGATGAGGAACTTCTGGTTCTTCTTGAGCGTTGTTCCCTCGGTCGACTTCTCGGCCGGCTTGTTGGCCGCGAGCGCCTTGGCGCGGCGCCGGTCCTTGATCTTGGTCATCGGGTTGAAGAGCCTGCATTGAGCGAGGATGGGTAATCAGGTCAGTAAATTGCACGGTCGAGGGGAGAGGAAGGGAGGAGGCTCGGGCCAGTCGCCGACCTCGGCCGAGGCACGCCTCCAGCCTGCTGTGCGCCGCCGCGCGTTGCGCCTTAGGGAAAGAACTCACGAGCCAAGGTCGTCGGCGAGCTGAGCGTCGCCGCCGACGCCGCGGACCGCCAGGCCCTTCCAGGCGACGTCCAGCCGCTTATTCTTGATGTCCTCTGACCGGGCCATATGCGACTTGAGTCGCTTCTCGAGCGAGAACTTCTCCTCGCCGTTTGAGTGGGCAGAGTGCCGCGAGAGCGACCGCCGGAGCTCGAGGAAGCGGGGGTCGTCCTGAGACAGCGGCGCGTCGACGGCCATCGGCTGGCCCCAATGCGAGCCTGAGCGCTCGAGCCCAGGCTTGGCGTCGAACTTGTCATCCCCAGCGAGTGGCGTGACGTCTCCGGTACCGCGGGGCGGTTGCGAGCCAACGGCGGTCGGTGCCTCGGACGACGAGGAGCGATCAGACGCCGAAGACGCCTGCGGCGGGCGCTCAACGTCGGGGGCGGCGGGCGCGACCGCCGTGATTTCCTTGCCGAGACCGAGGTCGACCGACATGCAAGGAGCAGGAGTCGTGATGGGAGTACGAGAGGGAGAGAACAGCGCCAGGCAGAAGGCTTGACTTGAAAGCACAGGCGAGACTCCGCCTGAATGTGGGAGAGGGTGTCGTTGAGGAGAGAAGAGAGTAGGCTTCAGAAGGAGGGGGCTTTGAGGCTGAAATCCGCGCCGGCAGGGACGAAGTGCGCGCGGGCGCGGCCTCGGGCAGGCCGCCGGCGCCGCCGGGGCGGGCTCGCTGTCTGACCGAGCCTCCTCCGAGCCTCGCATGCGCGTCTCCCCCGAGCCACTCGTCTAACCGACACGATGCCTGCTCTTGGCGAATCCTGCCCGAGTTGGGACAGACAGGCAAGGAGCGACGGTCCTCGCTGCCTGAGAGCATCGACCTCGCCCTCCGTTCCAATAGGTCAGCAGGCAGGTTAGCCCTGCTTATGTTTTCCTTTTGATTACTGGCGCGCGTGACGGCGCGCGCCGGGATCCAAGGCTTCGGCCTCGGCTCCTGATGCTGACTCGATCAGATCGAGCGCCCAGAGGCCCGGCCTCAGCCGCCGACGTCGGTCGGACCAACCAAACAACTCACCCTCGGTCGAGCCATCCGGCCGCCGAGGCACTTCTCGCAACTTGACCGAGGGCTACTTCGGAGGCGGCTGATATAGACGGGCATGCGTATCGGGCAGGCTAATCAATGCCATCTCCTCGGCGAAGCAAATACCCTTCCCTTCCCTTCAGCCGCTCGCTGGCTGAGAGGCGGCCGCAGGGGAGGTGCTGGCAGTCTCGAGGCGCTCGAGCGCATCAGCTGCCTCCTTGAACCCGCTGGCGAACCCAACATCAGCGCTCCATTTGCGCGCAGCTTGCAGGTGCTCCCGAGCCTCGCTCACATCGCCAGCCATCTGCGTAAATGCAGAGCCACATAGTCAGCCACGGCATGGGTAAGCCGACTGCTCGGATGCCCGAAGGCAGGGGAGGGAGAAGGGGGGAGGGGCGAACCTCTGCGAGAAGGCCGAGATTGAACAGCGCGACGCTCCGAACGCTCTCGCACATCGCCTTACGTCCCATCGCCTCTTTAGCCTCGCCCTTGCCTACGCCGCCAGCCGCCGCACGCTGGACATCGACTGCATCTTTTGCGCCGGCCTGCCCGATCGAGAACTCGGGCTCGGTGACGAGGACGCGCTCAATCGTGTCGAGCGACTTGGTCGCCCATGTCTTGGCAGCAGCGAGGTTAGTGGCTGTCGGCTTGAGCGAGAGCGTGCTCGACAAGTTGGACATCATCTGCGAAGATGTGGGATGGATGAGGTCAGGATAGTTCTACGCGAGATCAAAGCGGATAACATGGCGAGCCACTCACCATTGCAGCTACAGGAATGTGGCAGGATGCACAGCATCAATGAAAGGTACAGCAATCGGATCTAAGGGCGCATACTGACCGCGGCATTGCTCTTCGACCGATGCGGTACTCGCCGAGGAGGCGTCCGGCGGAAGGACGACGTTGATGGCATGGAGGTAGAGAGGAGCAGCGTAGCTGAGACCAGGAAGGAAGTGCAGAGTGTGACTATGAGAGCCGGAAGGGCGACAAGTCAAGACGGAGGGACGCACTCTGCCTTGCCCTGGCGGAGGTAAAGGCCGGCGAGCCGATCAACTGTCGCGCCGACCTGCGTCCTGTCAAGCCACTCTGGCAGTAGGTCGTCCAGCTCAGGGTCGTCCTCTCCTGCTACTGCAGTAGCCGCACGGCGACCTTTTACCTGAGCCTTTTCGCCGAGCTTGAGGCGCTGCGAAGCGGAAGCCCGCAGGACCTCGGTTACCGCTCGGCTAGCATACTTCTCCTCGGCGGCGACGTCGCCTAGCCGCTCAGAAAGCTCGGCCAGTTTGTTAAGCACGCCGAGTCGACGGAGTCGCTCGCCGGCAGTCAAAGCCCCGTCACCTGCGGCATCAATGTCACCGAGGGCGACCAGTAGGACGGAAATCGCCCGTTGAGGCGCTCGCTGCTGGTCGGCTTGGACATGCGCGAGGACCGAGGCCAATCCGGTCGTATGTAGGAGGGGAAGCGATGGAGAGCATGACCGGGCGACGTTGAGGGCCCTAGAGAGAACCGGCAATTCGTCCCAGCGCGGTCAGAGCGCCAGCTGAGAGGCGCGCAGCGGGCATCTCGAGTCTGAAAACGCACTCAGTGAAGTAACGCTCGGCCCGGACGTTGTCGCCCTTGTCGAGCGCCTTCTGTGCGAGCTTGAGCGGCTTGCGAACCTCGATCGGCCACGTTTTGTAGAGCTGGAGGTGAAAGGCAGCACGCGACGACGAGGTCAGTGCCCGACTCTTGAAGTCCGTGCGCAAGGGGGGGTTGAAGGGGGCCCGTACGGCATAGTAGTCTAGCGCATATGCCCCGAGCGCACTCGCCCCAAGCAGGGCAAGCAGGATCGCCCAAGCGATTGGATCCTTGGCGTATGCCGCCGTCCGCCAGCCAGAGGCAGTGTAGCCCGTCGGCGGTGGGGGCGGCGTGCTGGCGGGCGACGAGGCGTCAGGTCTAAGCTCTGTTGGCTTGAGGCCAGCTCCCGGCGGTGGTGGCAAGGTGCCGTAGGCGACCGCTGCAAAGGCTGGTCTTGCGAGCACAGCCCGGCTCGGGCCGGGGAGCGAGCGTGTGGCTCGGATCGAGAAAAGAAGGGAGCGAGCGGCTGACATGGCATTAAGGAGGTCGGTGTCGGGCGTCAAAGGGGCTCGCGAGATAACGACGGAGGTGAAGGCCGCCTTGTCGCACGCCGCCGCTGTCGCCCTGTTGCTCGACCTCAATCCCGGTGATCAAGGCCTGTCCATGATGGCGACGCGGAGTGCCTTCAAGCTGACACTCGCCTGCCATGAAGTGAAGCTCGAAGGGATTGGCGGCCATTAACGCTCGCGTGAGTCATTGACGCCGTCCGAGTTTGCGGGCGAACGGCTGAGCGCCACGCTCGTCGATCTCTCCGATACGGGGGCCAGTCCGGCCACAAGGAGGTTAAAGAGTAGTCGAAGCCGACGCTCTCTCTTCTCACTTTCCCATCTCAATTTGAACCCGCAATTCCAGCACTTGCCAGCCCAGCAGTACTCCTCCTCGCTCGCGCCAGCTTTCAGCCGCTGCAATGCCACTCGCCTCTATCTCGCTCAGCTCGCCCTCAGCTTCCCCGCCGTCAACCAAGTCGTCCTTTCTCTCGGCCTTCAAGAAGAACAAGCCGGTCAGCTCCTTTTCGATGGCCTATACAATCTCGACGCCGCGCTCCGCCAACGCCAAGGCGCTGCAGCCTGGGCTGCCAACCGTCATCTTTCTTCACCCTGTCTGTGCGTCATCTTCCGCACTTTGCGTTGTCCAGTCGTCGCGGTCTCCTCTAACTCTTGCCGTTGGCCTTCCCGACGCAGATCTATCTCAAGCTTGCTTCCACTGTAAGGCTAGCTCAGGCGCTGGCAGAGAACATGATACCGGTGCTAACTGGCCTCTCCCGCGACTCGTCAAACTTGCAGCCCAATTCTCGGACCCTAACCTACGCCGCTTCAACATGCTGGCGATTGACCTGCGCGGCCACGGATCAAGTTCAGCATCCCTGGCGGCCATTCCAGAGGACTACTCGCTTACGGCGGCGGCGGCCGACATCATTCAATTGATGGTGCGATCGGGTCCGACACATTCGTCTGATATTCCTGTCTGGCTCACCCTCTTCTTTACCAGGACACTATCGGTCTCGATAGAGCTCACGTCGTCGGCTGTAGCATGGGCGCGACTTGTGCATTCAACATGGCTCACCTTGCTCCTGATCGGGTCCTCAGCGTCTTTGCGATGTCGCCGCTACTTCAGGTCGAGGTGCGTCGATCCGCTTTTCTTTGGCCCGTCAGGCTCTCGTCCTGACACCTTCTTGTAAACTGTCCTTTTCAACCAGCCTGACGAGGTCCTTCAAGGTCGCGAGGAGATTGGGGCTTATTGGCGAGAAGGCGTCACCAACAACGACACGCAGGCCCTGCTCGACGCTGCCCGGGGCGCGATTGAGCTCTTGTTTGGCGAGCACCCTTCTAAGGATGATGCGCGCATTATAGGCGTCGCTCTGCCACTCGCTATCCACAACTGGGCCGAAACAGGCCAGCAGGGGGTGCGTTGCTCCCCCTCCCGCTTTCTCCCCCCCCCCCCCCCCCTCTGACCCATCCATTCTTAACCCCTTCACAGTCCGAGATTCACCGCCGCGTCACCATCTACCCCTTCACCCGGCGCAAACCGCTCACCAAGGCCGAGCTCTCGCGTATTCAGGCGCCGGTCGTCATTGTTCATTCAGGCGAAGACGCAGTCACTCCACTCTCGGGGAGCGAGGGCCTTGTCCGCGAGATGCGCGAGGCCGGCGTCGGCGGCATCCAGGGCGTTGAGCTCAAAGTCATCCCTCGAGCTGCTCATGTGCGTCTACTCCTTGATCAAACCAAACTCCAAAGCAGATTACTGTGGGCTGTCCCGCGCTGACCATCTTTTCTTGGACAGGTAGCGAACACGACATTTGCGCGTGAGATCAACACGCTTCTCTACGACTTTCTTCTCGCCAACCACCCACAGGGCGCACCCATCCCACCGGCGCCCATCGAGCTCGGCGCTCAGCAGAGCCCTTGGTTCGCCGACCTCTACCGCGACCAACCCACCGATGAGGACGACGACTATTGAGCGTCCTTCCTGTGTGGATAATGATCTCCTCCATCTTCGAGTACATGGCGAACACTCGTTCTCTCATTCTCTCTCATTGAATCTCTTCTGCTTGTAATAAGGCCGGGGATCCTATGTTGGGCTCTGCCTAGTCTCCATCGCCTCTAAACGATGCCAATCAATCGCATCTCATATTTGCATGTTGTCCTATAGTCGCGCCTTCTCCTCTTCTCTTGGCCACCGGCCAACAGTTCGGAGGGCATGGATCTTCTGCACACAGACCTTGCCGAGTAGGCCGACAACTTCGCGACTACCTGTCTCACTTGCGGCGGCTGAGCTTGCCTGACCTAGCACGACACGAGCCTGGATGCCCTGGGCAATGATGGCCAACTGTGGGTGCAGACCGTTTCTCAGCACTGTGGAGAGTGAAGCTGGACGTGAAGATGGGCAACGCACTCGGTAGAGGATCCAGATCTCGATCCACTCCATTGCCTGCTCAAGCTCGGCCCGTTTCGTCCTCAAGCTTGAAGCCGACGCGTCCGAGAACATCGAAGCGAGCCAGAGGTCAAGAAGTTCGTCCCGTGAAGGAAGTGAGTGCTCGCGCTGCGTCTCCGCGTCGGCCAGCGGGATGAGAAGGTTGCGCCGCACTGCAGAGTCGGGACGAGGTCAGCTTGCGAAGGCGGCTAATAGGCAGCTAAGCGGACGCATACTTTGCTCAGGGACGTTGGCATTAGAAAGTGACCAAGGGAGCAGCATATTTCCGAGGTCGCCCAACGGGCTGCCTGCGAGGATGTGGAAACAGGTGCATGTCTCTGTCAGCGCCCTGACATGTTCTCCAGGGGACAGCGGCCGAGACCGCACCAATCGCGCACAGCTCCCAGTCGAGAAGGCCGACGACCTTTGGTTCGTCGTCCGCATAGATTATGTTGTCGAGTTTAGCGTCGCCCCACACTGATCAAGCCGATCAGAGCCGTTCAGTTCCGATTGAAGGAAAAGGAATGGACGACGACGCACCAATGGCCTTTCGACCGTCCTCCCACCGGTCGACGACCTGCGCGCCTTCTTTGAGGAAAGTGAGCACCTCCTCGCGCTCGCCAGCATCGCGCACAATCTCTCCGACGTTCTTGACCGCAGATTGAGCGCCGGAAACGCGCAAGAGGGTTCCAACCTGCCTTGCGAAGAAGGGTGTTGTTGAGGGCGGAAAGAGTGCCGGTGGCAGGATCGACGGCGGAATCGAAGCGAGCCGACCAAGCGAGCGCATGGCGGCCTCCCAGCTGCGAACGCCACAAGCGAGTCAGTTACAGATCTCTAGCGAAACAGCCACGAGAGATGGCAACTGACTATGCCCGCCGGGTTGAGGGCTCGACTGTAGGCAGGAGGACCGAGACGAAGATACGGCCTGTTGGTGACGCCGCAGCCAAGGCGTGCTACTCGTCAGCCAAGCAAGCAGGTGACCGGTTAGAACAAGCTATACGCACCCTGCAGGTACTCCATCAAGTAGAAGACGGAACCGAAGACGGCCTCGTCTTCGCAAAGGGCGAACACCTTGGGCACCTTGACGGCCTCATGGCCAGTCCTAGCCTGGTGCTCAGAGATCGCCCGCAGGAGGCCGAATTCCCGATCAACACGGTGGGCCGTCCGGTCAAGGATCTTGCCCTTTGGCTTGGCCCGAAGGACGACCTGCCGAACGAGCGCCTTCTCGGGCCAAAATGATGACGCGGGGGAGGTGCCCTCTGATGAGGCTCGGCTACCACTGGTTGGAGTTCGTGAGCTCGGCTGTACAGCCGCACCATCGGCAACTGACGACGTCAGACAATATGTTGGGTTCGACTGCCCCGTCTCGAACTTCTTGATTGAAGTCGGGTGCCTCCAGCCTGGAAGCACGTTCTCAAGGTAGGCGGAGAGCGAGTCGGACAGAGCCGACGAAGAGGTACTGGCCGAGCTCGGCATCCCGGAGGAAGGCGCGGAAGAAGCGGCCGGAGCTGAAGGGGTGAGCGGTGCGGGATGATGTGCGGGCCAAGCGAGTCGGTGAAGGTCGACCAGATGCTGGAGGAATCGGAGCTTCTGTTATCTGCTGATTGTAGTACCTCATACGTTGGCGAGTGATCGAGAGGGCTTGTGCCAGAGCAAGGCCAAGGGCGGCTGATCGAAGTAGCCGGTGCCGGGCCGAACCTCACAAGTACGCATGTCATGGTCCACTCTCACGTCCCAGAGGGGGTCTCGCGCGCGGCTTCGTGCCCGTTGAGGTCTGACCGTCGTCCTCGCAGGAGGAGCAGATGTCCACTGGATTGCTTGCACTCAATCATCGCATATCAAGCCGAACCTCTCGTCGACAGACGGGGCAACAACGCGACTCGCGGAACCAGGCGCGTGCGCATTTGGTGTGGCCGATGTGGCATACGCCACCAGCCTCTTCCGCACGGTCTTCATCGGAGCCATCGTTGACTGAGAGCATCTCACCGTCGGCCGACAGTCGAGGGACGCCCGTCACTTCGTCGCCGGCGCGAAAGACGCCCATGCAGCCATACTGGCAGCGGTCAACCCGCCTCACGCCCAGGGTCGGGCAGGAGAGCTTGACCTTGGTTTTCCCAGTCGACTTGGCGACCCGGCGCGAGACTTCGTCAACGAAGCCCTTGGGCAAGATGTCTGCCGACGCAAATTGGACCGCTGTTAAGCCGGGAGTGTTGGCCGGTCCGAGGAAGGACGCGATCGCGCTCGCGGCCTCATACTGACGTGAACCTTCCAGACCCCAGACGAGGACGTCTAGAAGGGCAGAAGTTGCTCAGCTCGGCATAAAATGAGAGTGATGCAATGCTAGGTAGACGCACCGAGGTCGGTGTACTCGAAGACGGGCTGTGAGGCTAAGTCTGCCAACGGTGTAGGCTGGGCGACGCTGTTTGACGATGCAGATGGAAGTGCTGACTGCAGCGCAGGTACATCTGGGGTAACTGATGATACTGGAATGATCGGGGGCTCGAGCGGGGGGGAAGTCGAGGGCGGCGTAACAGACATCCGGGGCGTTGCCGTTGGCAGGGCAGCTGTCGTGCAAGGCCGAAGAGGGGGTATGGTCGGGACAGGTGCTGCGATGATTGAGACCGGAGGCGGCGGCGGTCGAGATGTCACTGTAGGCGGTGAAAACACCGGATGGAGTTCGGCCGGCCGTCTCGGCCCTCGGGGCCGGGGCCGAGTCAAGGTGTCGGCTCCTCCCGGCACAGCCGGAGAGCGCGCGATTGACTCGAGACGTTCCTGCTGGAGCTGCCGGCGATGGGCGACTCGGACGCTCTCAACACGGTTGAGCCTGCGCGTCCGTTCTTCCTCCTCAAGCGCCCGGCCCCGAAGGGTCGGCGCTAACGTCACTTCTGATCCGCCGCCGGACGAGGCGATCGAGACGGCCGAGAGCGAGCGAGGATACATGGGTGGCCGAAGGGGCACCGCGTGCTCGTCCTCGTCGGACGACGAGCTTACCTCACTCGGCGTGGCGGAGAAGAGCGGAGCGAGTTCTGGCGACATCGGGCGACCAGCATCGGCGTTTGAAAAGTTGGAGGCCGAAGGCTGCACATATCGTGACCGAGGCCGAGGAGGCAGCGGCGGCGGCTGTATGGCGTGAGTTTTCGTGAAGGAGGAAGATGCAATCGGTCGGCGTGGCAGAGGCGGCGGGGGAGGCGGTGGCGGTCGACGACGGCTGACCAGCGGAAGCGACATCGTGGAAGGGTCGTCGTGGGTTCGAAGGGTTGACAAAGAAGGGATATTTGATGTGGACAACGTAGCACAGCTTGCGGTCGTTGCGGGTCCGAGGCTTGCAGCAGAAGTTGAAGAGAAAGGAGTCGAAAGATCTGGACGCGTTCGCAAGCGGATTGGCTTGGGTGGCGGTGGCGGTGGCGGTCGAGAGCGAGGAATCGGCTGGCCTGCGGTTGGCGTCGCTTGCGGGGATGGAAGTGTGAATTTGACATTCTGACCAGGCTCTGGACTGAGCGATGGAGATGAAGACGAGGAGGAGGTTGACAAGAAGCCGGCTTCGGCGCTGTCTGAATCTGAGTCGACTTGATGCAGCGTTAAAGGCGAGGAGTGGGGCGGGGGTGTCGGGCGACGCGGAGGTGGTGTCGGCGCACGCGCGACGTTAAGACGAGGGCTCGCAGCTAAATCGACGGGCGGCCGCGTCATAGCAGGCGGCGCCGTCGGCACGGGCGGAAGCCTGGGAGGTGCTTGGCTGTGAGTAATCGCCGAGGAAGAGACCCTGTATCAGGCAGTGCATGGGTCAGTAAGCAGGCCGGAGGACATAAACAGTTGCAGAGGAGCTTACGGTCTGGCGCTCGGCATCGGCACGCGAGCATCACTTTGGTTGACACGATGAGAGACGCTGTTCGGCTGCGAGACGATTGGGCTCGAGGGGCTGCCTAGCGATCTACCGGCGCCCGGGAAGCTCGCTGCAGCTAAAGAGGGTTGACCTGAGACTTCCACCCTGATAGGTGTACGGACCAACCGCGGTATCCGAGACGAGCTGACCTGAGCAACGTTTCTTGCCAACTGCGCTGGAATAGAAGGCGTAGTGTCGACGGCGGTATCGGCACTGATAGGTCCAGCCGCAGACGGAGTGTCGTTGGTTGGCGCAAGGGGGTCGGATTCACGTCTTTGAGTCAAGTCGGTCGCGGAACTGATTGGCTGTGCCGTGTTTTCACCTGCATCGGACGGAGCATTGTCCGCATCGGTTGGTGACATGCTTGTGGTAGGAGGTGACTCGGAGCGGAACTCAGTAGTTGTACACGACGCCGCTTGCAACTGCTCTGCGTCATCCTCGTCGTCGTGGACGAGTACGCCAGCCTGATATGCACGCATCCGTACGACACGCTCTCCTAGACCAACGCCGCGAGCTGACCAGAGGTCCCAGAGCCGCTGCTGCTCGGTCGCATCGGGCCAAGCTTCGTCCTCGTCATCGTCGTCGTCGCCGCCCAAGATTGCACCTGTAGGCGCGGCATCGAGCAGTCGAGGTAAAGAGATGACGGAGAAGACTGGTGGTGGACTGCGTGTTGGCACGCCTACATGATCTCGCGATGTTTCGACTGGTGCCGGCCTCTGCGATGGCAGGCGCGCGGAAGCGCTTGACTCGTAGCCCGGCGGAGGTGCCTCTAACGGGGGAGGATCCGGAGGTGATAACGGTCGTGCCGGCGGAGGCTCGCCGGCCGGCCGGTGGACGGGTAACGTTAGAGAGTACGCATAGCTCGGCGGCGGTGCAGCCGGCGTCAAGTCCGAGTCGTCGGTCTCATTCATCTCTGTGGGAAGAGGAGCACGACCTCATCAGCTCGGTTTCCGAGCGATATTCACTGAGCTGGCGAAGGCGTACCTTCTTGAACATTGTGACGTCGCATCGAAGCGCCTCGTGAGAGTAAGTCGCCGGTCTGTAGGCGCGAACGCTGCGAGCGCGAGATCGACATGCTCGGCGCCCGGACCCGACCCGAGGGCGCGCGGCGCTGCGATGGACCCGCTGACGATGCTGATGAATCCACTGTCAGCAAAGGTAGCGAATCAGCTGCTGAAGAGGCGGCCGAAGCGGCGATCGGAAGCGGTCCGGGGCGCGGTGATGGGGTTGATGCCGCAGTCGGCTGAAATGGCAGGGTTGACCTGCTCGGGCCGGCGATTGGACCTAAGGCCGGCCGGCTTGGCGATGGACGGCTTTCGGCTTCACCTTGCGCGTCCGCAGTGGCTGGACGACGCTTCTTCTTGCGCTTCGGAGCCGGACCGCCCGCATGGGAGCTTGTCCCAGCAGCATCGTCGCCGGTCGCGCGGCTGCGGGTCAGGTTGTCAGGCGGCCGCAGCGTCCATTGACCGTTCCAGCGCTGATCGTTTGACAGCCACTGCTCGGTCCTTGACGAGTCAGCCCGCAAGCCGCGCGAGTTGCGCGGCGCCGGCGCAGGAGGAGCCGGGAGGGTTGGCAAGCCAAGGAATGGTAAGGAGGTCGGCGGCGGCGGCGGCGGCATCGTCTGCAGGCGGCGATGACGACGGGAGCTCGAGACGGGTACGAGCCGGCTCCGGGCCCTGCCTAGGGAATATCGACCTCCAAAGAGACGGAGTCGGAGGTTGCGATAATAGGAATGGGGTTCCGAGCCGACAGAGCTGTCCTGAGAGGCTGGACAAGCCGGGTCTGACGACCAAGGCTTGAGCGAGTCGGTCGGGCAAGATGGAGGTCAAGGGGGAGAGCCAAGGGGACGGGACAGTGGCTGAAGGGGGAGCGCGCGCCTGTCCACCCCGACGGCGATCCTGTAACGTCCGATGTCCAAGCTGTTCAAGGCTAAAGAGACTTCGCCGGCAGCAGGGCCGGCGCCCGCCCTTCCGCCTGTCCCTATACCGGGTCAGGCGTACCGTTACACGCAAGAGATCGCTCAAATGGTGCGTCTTGCCTAGCGAGCGCGCGCTGTGCTCGCTCCCTCTCCGCGCTTGCCGGCGCTGGACAGGGCCACTGTTCGCCTCGCTGTTGCTGAACCTCTGCACCGGCGACAGATGTTCGTCGCTGGCGAAATACAGGATCCTCTCGGCGAGACGGTCCGCTACATCGAGGACGTCGTCCGAGGTCAGGTCATTGAACTCGTGAGGCGCCTCTCGTTCGGCCCAGCCCGCAGTTCCCTCATTAGAGTTGACATGCTGCTCGCTCACTGGTGCAGGCCATTCGTGCCCGTCTGCTCGCCCATCGAAGAGCGTCACGCAACCTCGCACCCGAAGATCTCATTTTCCTTATTCGCGACGATCGGGCGAAGGTCAACCGGCTGCGGACGTACCTGTCTTGGAAGGACGTTCGTAAGAATGCGAAGGACACTGACGGGCCCGGCGGGGGCAGCGGTGGACCCAGCGGCGGAACCGGGCCTGGCGGAGGGCCCGGCGGCGAGGACGACGTAGGAGAGGGCGAAGGTCAGTCTCAGGTCGAACTTGCTTTCTGCAGCGATTTGTGGTTCAAATGACAGACGCTCGATCGCTGTAGACAAGCTCGCGACCAAGTCTCGCCGGCAGGTCATCAAGCTACCCTGGGAGGTCACGACCTACTACACGAACTTCCTCGCTGGCCATGCGGCAAAGCGGCGGCGACTGGCGAGCTCGACGGGCGCACCTACGCAGGATGACGACGATGCAGAGGACGAGGATGAGGACGACATGGAGGCGAACGAGGACCTCCTAACGCGGCTCAGGGTGCGTCGCGTGCTGCTGCTAGGCGCTGCCGGAACATTGCTGATCAGACTCTCGTCGCCTCACAGGACGCCGACCTCCTGACCCGTGACATGACGCGCGAGGAATACGCCCACTATTCCGAATGCCGTCAGGCGAGCTTCACCTTCAAGAAGGGCAAGCGCTTCCGCGAGTTTATCAACTTCTCGGCCTATCTTGACGCTAAGCCGAATGATGAGATCATTGTCCGTCCCGCCCGCACGACCTCGCGAGCCCCGTGACAAGAGCATTGCTGAGGTTTCGCTGTCTCGCAGGATATCTTTGGCTTCCTGTGCTACGAGATGGTCCACACACTGACGACGGCGGCGCTCGCCCTGCGCGTATCAGTCACGTCCTCGCCGTCGTCGGCATCGGCTGAGGAGTCTTCTTCGTCGCCAAAAAAGCGGTTGAGGGCTGAGTCCTCGCCCGAGCTGGCGACGTGCTCGCTATTCCAGCCGCCCGTCGAAGCACGCGCGCCGCTCAGCAAAGACCTTGTCAAAGAGGCCTTCTCACGCATAATCCGCGCGAAGATGGAGGAGAGCTCGCGCGGCCTCGGCGCCTGGCGAGCCGACCGCGGCGGCGTTCTGGGCGGTAAGGGTAGATTGCCGCTGCTTTGAGCTCCTGTACATTCGAGACGACTTTTATGATCATCATTCGCGCACGCTTAATCGCGAGACCAAAGTTATGCCAGCCAGCAAAAGCAGACTAAAGTCAGATGATGTCATCACCGCGACAAGGGTACAGAACAGATCACTGAGAGCGAGCATCCTGGTGGTAGGGATGCCAAGCGGCGAACAGCGGGCGCGATCATAAGGGCATGCCAATAAAGGCGACCAGGTATGTGCTGTATGAGGTCCAGAGTTTAAGCTGCAGACGAACAGTCGGGGCACGCGCAGAGTCTTTACATACATGAGGCGACACTGAGACAGTATGGCTTTCTTTTACTTGATGCGCTTGACAACAAGCTTACAGGCCGCGAAGTGGAGGTGATGAGCGAGAGCCAAAGACGCACTTTTCGACGGAAAGTGGCCCTGCTGATCAGGCAGGGCATCAAGGTGCCAGGCTGGTGGTGTTTTTGTACCCGACATCTTAAAGGAGGGAGCAAAGCCAGGCAAATAGGACGGGGGACCGAGCCGTAGAGGGCACGGAGTATGTGCGAAACCAATACTGAAGGAACCGGGGTGGTTAAGACGGAGCGAAGGATCTCGCGTGTGGACAAAGCATTCTGGAAGACTCCGTCCAGGCCCGCACAGAGTGGCTGCGATTTCTCAGAAGGGGGTTTGACCTGATCTAGGAGCTTGTTGTTGACCGACTGATCTGGCAGAAGTGAGCCGATTGAGAGGTGTCGGTCAAGCCTGCCAGTAGGTTAGCTGGTGAACAGGAAGGCAGCCTCAGCTCAACCTAGAACGAGGGCGCTCCTAGATGGTTCAGGGCCTAAGGAAGCTCGGCCTCTGGATCAGGGCAACAGGGGAGCCGCATTGGGTCAGCCCCTTTCTCTGCCGTTTTCGGATCTGCCTGGTTAACAACAACGGAAAGGCTGAGATCGAACCATCGTCCTGTAGCTGGCAGGATTAGATGAGCTAGATCACAGGTCTTGGGGAGAGGCCTGCTCATGAACGGTGGATTTCGGGCAATTAGCGAGATTGGAGAGGAACCAGCAAGCCCGGCTCACCTAGAAAGGCAAGCCCCCGCTCTTCGCCTGTGGCACCGACCTCTCATTCAGTGCCTCGCCCTTACTCAAAGCAACACAGCTGAGACTCAGGTCTCGGACGCTCGTCTAGGGCTGCTTCGGCCATCGCTCTACGGATCGCAACCTGATCATCGTCGGCGCCGGCCCGGCCTCGGGGTGTCGAGCTCAGTCTCAACGAGCTCATCCAGCGAGCTCAGTTTCCCCCTTTCACCGCTGTACCCGCCGTCCTTCCGCGTCCAGATGCTCGGCCTCCTCACTTCACGCTTCCTGCGAACCTTCATCTGCTGTACGCTAGTCCTGCTCGTGCGTACTGCCACCACTTTGCCAGATCTCTACTGCCAGCTCGTGCTGCAGCTGACGTGCCCGGGCGGCGTGATTCCCCCTTCCATTCCGCAGCTTCCGGCCACATACTTATTCTTCATCCCGCCGCCGGCGCCCTCGCCAGAGGATGCGGTCTTGACGGGCAAGGCTGGGCATGATGGTTGGCTCTACGCCGGTAGCTCGTCAACAATGGCCGGCGTCGACCCATCGTCTGAGGACACTATGGTTGGGCTTGGCAGCGTGACCGCCGACGTACTCGGCGGTGGCGCCATCATGGGGCATCTAGGCAACGAGACTGCAAAGTGCGTTTCTTTTTGATCTTTTGCGGGAATGGCAGACATCATGCTGACCTCTGTCAATCGCAGGGCAGAGCTCGGCCGGGCCTCTTGGAAGCTACTCCACCTCATCACATTGCGCTTCCCTGACGTGCGTTTCGCGCCTAAGGCTGTACTGAAACAACTGCTCAGGGTGATCGTCGCTGATCGATCTCAAGCCTGATATACCACTCCAGACACCCTCGCCTAGCGAACGCGAGGCGCTCAAGTCTTACTTTCATCTCTTCGCTCGGCTCTACCCTTGCGGCGAGTGTGCGGCGCACTTCATGACCCTCCTTGAGGAGTTTCCGGTCCAGGTGCAGCCATGCCCCAGAGCACTTCGAGCGCACCTTCTCTGAAGCGTTCATGTGCTGACGGCCTGCTGCCCTCTTCATCCGGTCCTGCTAGACGTCTTCACGTAAGTCGGCATCGCTCTGGCTCTGCCACCTCCACAATCAAATCAACAAGCGCTTGCTTAAGGCTCAATTTGATTGCGCGACGCTCGATACGGCCTACGATTGTGGCTGCGGACCCGAACCGGACCAGCCGGACGTTGCATCGGCGGCCATAGACGGCGTTATTGACGGCAAAGATGAGATTACCGGCGTCGCTGTCATCAAAGGTGGCAGATAGCGAGCTCTCATAAGCGATCACAGCTCGTGCGGGCCGCTGGTTGTCGGCTCCCCGTTCGCAGCCCGGTGCCGACGACCTCCGGCTCGAGATTCGCTGGCGTTAGTGGGAGGCGCTGGTCATGACGACGAGTGGCTATCCACGCCAAAAAGTACGACGCCGCTAGCCAGCCGCTGGCCACCAAGAGCGGCGCGCCGACAATGCCGTTTTTCCCCGCGCAGTCGGTACTCCGCTGTGGGTTCAGGGAGACTGGCCGCACTTTTACGTCGTGATAGATGTCAATCGAAATCTAAGGTCTGCCATTCCCTTTGGCATTGATGTATGTCCGTCGTCCGTTGCGCCAAGTGACGGTCGATTTATTATACGCGCGTCAGCGACCCGAAGCCGACCCTTTTGGATTTCTTGAGATCACCTCCCGGCTGCAATCGGCCTTCGTCCCGGCAGCCGAGTCGACGCCTTTGCCTCGTCCGCCAACCGCACCGCTAACTCCGTCCAACGGCGGCGACCCGGGCCCATCTCGAACTGAACCGAGAATCCGATCTGCTTGCGGGTCCCATTGCGCTGCAGGCAGGACTATAAGAAGGCCTTGAACCGCGCGCTTGATGGGCGAGCTCAGCCCATCTTTTCTCGCTCAGCCATTTCGCCCTTCCTCTCCTTCAGCCTTCAGCAAGTAAGACTACGATCCACACATCTTATATCCTGCAGCAAGCACGATCATGACTACCGCCGGAACCGCCAACATCGCCATCCTTGGTTGCGGGCGTCAGGGACGTGGTACGTAGCAGCTCCTCGCTGTCCGCCCCTGCCCTCCCGCTTGGTCCTAAACGTCTCTCCTAGCGCTTCCATCCTTTTGAAATCGGCATACATCCCTGCACGTTCACTCTGCACGCCTACATGACGGCATGCCTCACGCCTGGCAGTCCATGCCAACGCCATCTTCACCGTCGGCGGCGTCGCCCGGCTGCATTCTGTCTACGACGCCTTCGAGGCGGCCTCCATCGGCCTCAGCCAGGCGCACCCGCACCAACCTAAGATTGCCTCCTCGGTTGAGGAAATCCTGGCCGACCCGGCCGTCGATGCCGTCATCATCGTCACACCCAACGCGACGCACGCCGACCTCGCTCTGAAGGCGGCCAAGGCTGGCAAGGCCGTCCTTTGCGAGAAGCCGCTTGACCGCGACCTCGAGAGCATCCAAGTGCTCCGGGTCGAGCTCGCCAAGCTTGCCGAAAAGGGCCCGCTACCGTACATGTCGGTCGGCTTCGTCAAGCGCCACGACGGCACCTTCTCTTCGATCCGGCAGGCGATTCAGAAGAAGATGCTCGGCGAGGTCGAGCAGGTCATCATCTGGTCGCGTGATGTCACCCCGCAGCCCAAGGAGTACATGAAGGTTTCAGGCACGATGATCGTCGACAGCGCCATTCACGAGTTTGATCTCGCCCGATCCCTTCTCGGTCCAGACGATTACCCTGTCTCGATTCACACCGTTGGCTCCACGCTCGTTCTTCCTGAAGCCTGCGCCGAGGCCGAAGATGTCACGCGCACCAACATCACGATGAAGACCAAGCTCGGTCGCCTGGTCTGCCTCCAAAGTAAGTGCGAACCTGTCCGTCGTCGTTTCTCCCGATTCGCTTTCTGACGACGACTTTCTCATCATGTTCCCTTACCTTGCCGTAGACGCCCGCCGCGCAGCGGCAGGCCATGACCAGCGGGTTGAGGTCCATTGTGAGCTCGGCGACCTCAAAGCGGTGCGTCCTTTTGTTCGCTCGCTCACTGCGCTGAGGGTTTGGGCTGATGGTCAGCGTCTGTGTCGTTGTTAGGAGAACCCTCACGCTCAAGAAAACTACCTCGTCGTCTCGACCGCCTCTTCGGGCGCGGCCACCCAGCCGATGTGGACGACGACGGCCGAACGCTACACCGTCGCCCTGCTGAACCAGATGCGCGAGCTTGTCGCAGCCTGTGTCGGCGGTCGCGGACCCCTCCCCGAGGGTCAGCAGGTTGGAGCTGTATGTCTTCCCCACCCTCTTGATGTCGGAGACATCGCCGATCGAAATCAACTAACCTTGTGATCTCTCGTCTTCTCCTTAGACAATTGAAGACGGCTGGTGGGCGAGCAAGGCTGCGGCTGCCGCCGTGCAAAGCCTCAGGGAGGGCGTGCCGGTCCAGCTCTCGCTCGAATGAGACCGGGAGTCAAGGGGGTCGAGGCGGTTGTATCAAAGGAATCATGATTGCACAAGTAATCGAAGGCGAGAGCTTGAGCTGCGTGCCGTTTCCCGGTATCGCAACGTTCCTTTTTGCTTGCGACGATGCGATGAGTTTTCGGACCCGGTCGACAGGGGATCAGCCGGCTGAGTAGGAAGGAAAGAGACGACGGGAGCAATATGGCGGCCTAAGGAGCGTGCCGTAGCTGTCAGAGAGAAGGCTTAGCAGTCCCCTTCATGACGCTGTCCTTCCGACCGGTTGCGCTTACTGAGTAATTTTGAGAAGCTAGCTGGGGTTACGATCTTACGTTGCACAGGAGACGGGAAGGATGCTGCTCGTGTGGGGGAGGAGGCGCGGTTTGAGAGTAACAGGAGAAGAGACGTCCAAGAGTGGGATCGATGGCAGGGTGTCTGCACCAAAAACCAAATGTATATATATGCTTAATCTAAAACCCCTTCATCATCCTGTCATACAATCCCCGTTGGTGTAGCGGCTATCATTTCCGCTTTTCAATCCACTAAAAGCGCGGGAGACCCGGGTTCGATTCCCGGACGGGGAGAGGTTTCTTTTTTTTTTGCCGCGCGAACGCAACCTTACTTCCCATTTTTACTCAAGCATGATTAAGCAGATATGTTCTCGCTTGCTACCCTTGACCCTTGACTGATCCTCGCATGACGCTTGCTTCCGAAACATGACACACGGTCGCTCGAGCACGCAAGTCTTTAGGCTGCCGCCGGCTGCTGCCGGCCCAATAGAGCCGCGGGCCAACTGGGCGCGCGTCCGGCGCAGCAGCAGAGCCGCACGCCATCCGAGCCGAGGACGGTCGGCCCTTTCCGCGAGGACGCTGTTGACCACGCATCCACACTCTCTCCTCTCTCACCCTCCGCGCGATGCAGTCTACTCTCCTAGCAGGCCTCAGATCCGGCTCGCGTCGTCTTCCCCGCGCTCGACGGTTGTTCGCGAGCCTCCCGCCGCGCGCCGGTCCCACGAGCTCCCTCACGCCGATCCTTGGCTCGGCTCTCGCCGCGTCTTCTCTCACGTACCTCGTCCTCAACCCGCCGACGCTTCTTCTCGACGTCTTCTCTGGCATTCCCGAGCCACCCATCATCGACCCTCGCTTTGGAACCAAGACCGATTTCGACACAGCCGTCCGCGAGCTCGTCGCTGCATTCAACGTGAGCGACCAATGCTCGACCGACGCCGACGTGCTCCTGTCGCACGGCTTCAGCCCCAACACATACCATGCGCCTCGCGTGCCGGCCATTGTCGTCTGGCCAGAAAGCACTGGTGTGTTCATCGTTCGTGCCTTGCAGGAGCCTGCAGCTGAACGACTCCGTCATACCTGCCAGAGGACGTCGTGCGGGTGATGAAGGTCGCGGTGCGTGCCTAGTCCTCTAGCCGCACGCGGGGGTGTCGGATATGACCGCACGAGCTGATCATCTGACCATCGCCTGGCGACCTGCCGGAGCAGTCCAAGTACAAGATTCCGGTGACACCATGGTCCGGAGGAACTTCGCTTGAGGGTCACATCACTGCCGTGCGTTGTCGTTACGCCCGAGGGCTGATATCGCGATGTTCGCCGCGCGCAGCGAGCTAACGTTCCTGCGCCACACACCCCGCCCCCCCTCCCTCCTCAGCCTTACGGCGGCATCTCAATCGATCTTTCTCGAATGGACAAGGTCATTGAGTTTCGTGAGGCCGATTCGGACATCACGGTCCAGTCTGGCATCGGCTGGGAGGACATCAATTCGTACCTCGCCGACCAGGATGTCAAGCTGTTCTTTCCAGTGCGGCAATTGACCCGTGGCTTTCGGTGGGCCGAGGACTGATGTAGACTGTTTTTACCAGCTCGATCCAGGACAAGGCGCCACCGTCGGCGGCATGATGTAAGCTATGATCACTGTCAAGGCGGTGTCACTGTCAACGCTATGTCTGATCGTTGCCACTCTCTGCAGGGCCACCGGCTGCTCGGGCACCAATGCAGTCCGGTATGGCACGGCCAAGGCTGAATGGTTCCTGCAAGCTGTAAGTTTCCATCACACTCACTCGTCACGCGTTGGACGTAGCTAAATTGCCAGGCCACGCGATTAGACCGTCGTTCTGCCCAATGGCGAAATTATCAAAACACGGAGTCGAGCTCGCAAGAGCTCGGCCGGTTTTGACACGACTAAGCTGTACGTCAGGCTTCCTTTTGAAGCGGACCCCCATCTGACTTTCAGGATCAATCTGCAGATTCATCGGCGCCGAAGGCACACTCGGCATCGTCACCGAGGCGACACTTCGACTTGCCCCTCTCCTCGAGACCAGCGTCGCCATCTGCAGCTTCCCGAGCGTCCAGGCGGCGACCAAGGCTGTGCACGAGGTGAGAGTCAGATGGCACGCTTAGATGAAGCTTGCATGCTGACTCTTGCGAGCGTGCGTGCTCGTAAACCAGGTGCTCAACGCTGGCGTGCCCATCCAATGCGTTGAACTGTGTGACACAACGATGATGAAGGCAATCAATCAGGCCGCCCTTACCAGCGTTTCCTTACCGACTCGCGACAGCATCTTCTTCAAATTTCAGGGATCCGAACGCGTGTGTTCCCACTGATGAGCCGCTAGACTCACCCGTCGCTAAGGCGAACTTCGCCTGCCACCATACAGATGCGCGCCGAGGCCTTCGAGATGGTTAAGGGCATCGTTCCGAAGCACGGCGGCAATGACCTCCGCAACTCGTCTAGTAAAGAGGAAAGCGAGGAGATCTGGCGCGGGCGTCGGGTGCGTTTGGTCATCGGGTCGTCGGTCAAGCTACCCTTGCTTTCGCTGACGCTAGTGTGCTTTGCAGGTTGCTCACTGGTCTATCATGGCACTCTCACCCGGCGCCAAGTCGTGGTCGACCGACGTCTGCGTGCCAGTCAGCAAGCTACCGGAGCTCGTCCAGACGACGCAGGAGGATCTTGCCGAGTGTGGCCTGACGGCGGCCGTTCTCGGCCATGTTGGCGACGGGTGAATTGAACATTTGTCGTTGTCCTTCTGTGAAGTTTTGTCTGACTGACGGCTGATCCTCATGCCTCGCAGCAACTTTCACTGCGGCATCCTGTTCCACGACGAGAAGGAGTACCATATCGCCGACGGCGCAGTACACCGCATGGTGGAGCGTGCAATTGCTTTGGGTGCGTAGGCCAGGCAATAGGCAGCCGTTCGGGGAATTGACCCGCTTTCCGCCGCCTCGCAGAGGGAACATGTACCGGCGAGCACGGAGTCGGTGTTGGAAAAAAGGAGTACCTCATATCTGAGCTCGGCGATGGTACCGTCAACCTTATGAAAACGGTCAAGAATGCTATCGACCCGCTCGGTATCATGAACCCCGGCAAGGTAAGCTAATCAGCGAACTGATTGCGCTGCCTGCGCGCCCGCTAACGGCCGATCGCCTTTCCTCTTCACTAGCTATACCCGGATGAAGCACCTGTCGAGCAAGCGGCGGGATCATACTCGGCCTAGGATAGAATGCACCCCGGCGGATACACGCACGGGGTCGCTCGCTGACTTCTGTAGAACGTAAACGGGGACGGCATGTCGAGAAAGGTTTATTGCTCGCATAGGCTACAGAGGAGCAGTCATGGAGACAGAGATGGAGGGAAGAGTGCTAGGCGAGTCAGGCGCCTAAAGCTTTGACTTGGCGTTCTGCCAAAGGCAATTCCACCGAGCCGGAGGGTCGATTCAGGCCTTAGTCGCGGCCTGCAACGTGAGATACAGGTATGAAGAGAGGTCAGCTCACCTGCTCGGCCTCGGGAATGGCGCCGGTACTCACGTCGAAGCGGCGCTGGGCCTCGGCAAAGTTGCAGACGTTCCAGTAGGCGGCGAGGTAGTCAGGCTTAACATTCTTGTACTGGAGGTAGAAGGCGTGCTCCCAGATGTCAAGGCCAATGATGGGGGTCAGAGCTGACGAGAGGAATTAGAAAAAAATGTTAGCGACTATGGCAGGAAGGGACGTTCAGCGAGAGCGCCGTACTGATGAGGGGGTCCTGGTTGGCGGTCGTGGCGATCTCGAGGTGTTTGGTGGCCGAGTTGTAGCCGAGCCAGCCCCAGCCGGAGCCCTGGACGCCGAGGGTGGCGGCGTTGAACTTCTTCTTGAACTCTAAATGATAAGCCGATGTCGCCTGATTAGCGCCAGCATCAAGCTAAGTAAGAAGTAAAACAGCGACACGCACCCTCAAACGAGCCGAAGTCGGCCTCGATGGCGGTCTTGAGCGAACCATCCTGGAGCTTCGAGTCGGGCGACGAGGCCGGGGCCATGCCGTTGAAGAAGAGGACGTGGTTAAGGTAGCCTCCGCCTACGAAAGATAGCAATTGGTCAGCAGCGAGCGGGTGGCACTATGCGTGGTTGGTGAGGCTGCACGCCGGAACGCACCGTTGAACTTCAGGGCCGACTGGAGGGCAAGCTGCTGCTTGATGTCGGTCGTCTGCGAGTAGGCCTGGAGAGCAGCGTTGAGGTTGGTCTGAACAGCGGAAGGGGTGGAGGGATGCCTAGTCAGCAGGGTGACGGCCAAGGACGCGCGCGAGTCCGACTGGAGCGGACGGACAATGTAGGTCTGATGGTGCTTGGTGTGGTGGAGGATCATGATCTCTGCGGAAGTGGCGAGAGACCAAAGTCAATCCTCTGGGAGAAGCAATTCAAAAAAGCTTGCTGAGACACACCCTTGGAGATGTAGGGCTCGAGGGCATCGTAGCCGTACGGGAGCTGCTCGGCCACACGGGAAAAAGGCGTCGAGCGAAAGAAGGCATAGAGGCGGCCATGAGCAAGAGCAAAGCACTAGAGCGACAGACGCGGCTGAAGCCGGTGGGCCGACGTACCTCGGGAAGAGTGTATGACATGGCGGTTAGATGTGAGTCTGATTGGGCGGTGTTTGATGGAGGGAATGAGGGTTAGTGAGGAGAGATGGGCCGGCAACGCGCTTCGGCCGTCGCCTCGAGCCGAGAGGTCGACTTAGGGTTAGGCCGGCTCGAAGCCTGTATGCCGGCACACGTAAACCGACGACCTAGTCCTTCCTTCAGTCCTCACATCCCCCCGCATCTGTGTGGCCTCACCAGGATGGCATCCGCTCGCTGCTGCTCATTTGCCTGTTCGTCGGCCCTCGCCTCGACCTCGCGCCGGCCCTTTTCGACGGCGCCCTTCCCCACAAGCGCTTTCCACCGGCCGACGGCCAAGGCGGCGAAGGCTACCTCTCCTGTGCTCGTTCGGTCGACTCCGACGGGCGCAGAAGTCTTGGCGGGGTTCACTCCGACGACGTCTGATGGTATAGCCCGAGCAGGAGCAGCTGGGAATGAAGCGAGTATGGCACCCCCTGTCTCTGCGGCAAGTCTGGGGCCGAAGCTCATATTCGACCAGCCGCGGCACATCACGTATCCTCAGAACCAGGTCCATTCTACGCGCATGTCGCTCGCCCACGACCAAGGGTCCGAGCTCCGGCGGACGAGCCTCAAAGGCGCGTTCAGTCACGCTCGCTTCCGTGTCAGCGTCGCGCGCAAGGAGTTCCTACCGGCAAAAGGAGCTGCCCAAGGTATGTGGGCTACCCTGCTGCTCAGTGCAACGCAAACTCTAGTCAACTGACCGTGCTGCTTCGCGCTTCGACATCAAAGAGATCATTTTTGCCGGCCGCTCCAACGTTGGCAAGTCGTCGCTCATCAACGCGCTCGTATGCTCCGACTCCCTTGTCAAGACATCGTCAAGAGCAGTCAGTCCTGCCGCTCTCAGCCTCATCGACGGCTAGCCGTGTTGACGTTCTTTCCGTCTCCCTTCCAAGGGTCACACGACTATGCTCAACTTCTTCGACGTCGGTGGGAGCATGGTACTCGTCGATGCACCCGGCTACGGCGACCGTGGGCGACCTGAGTGGGGCGAGCTCTTCTCTTGTGCATAACACCCCTCAAAGGCATTCTTAGCCAAGCTCGTGCACGAGGACTGACGGCGATATTTGGGAACGCCAATCTCGCAGACTACGTGACGCAACACCCGCCCTCGCCTCCTTCGCTGCTTGTCGTCCTATACCCGCTCGACCACAAGCTTCTCCCGTCCGACCAGCTTTTCCTTGCTTCGCTCCCGGCCCACCTGCACGTGCTCCCCGTCTTTACCAAGTCGGATGCCGTTGACCCGCGCCAGATAAACACCAAACGGTCGGCGCTCGACCGGGCAATCCAAGCTGCGCGTGAGAGCGCGTGGACAGAGGAGGACGATGCCGCCACAAAGGGGCGGCTCTTGCCGTCGGTCTGCGTCAGCACGCAGAAGAAATTTCCGCTCCGGGACGAGGTGCGTCATGTACGCGTACTGGCCAGGCTGCAGACGACTTGCTGGTATTTCCAACCCGATCATTCTCTGATACCTGCCTTGCTTGGAACATGTGCCAGACGCTCGAACATCTTCGCGAGTCCATCCTCAACCACCTGGCCGAGACGGCGGCGTCGCACAGCATATCGCAGGGTTCAAGAGCGTTGGCTGGAGAAACGCCCGCGACAGAGCGGCCTCTAATGCCGAGTGGACGGAAGGTTTCGAGCAGTCGGAAGGCTTCTCTCCCTCCTGTCGCCTCAAGGTCGAAGAAGACAACTGTGCAGAAGAGGCGATGATCTTGATGAGCCCCTGCGCCCGCTCCCTGCGCCACATTCACTGTTTGGATCCAGTTATGTTCGCGATTTAGTCATCAATGACCAGAGATCGATAAGAGCAGCGGCATGCTGAATGTCAGGGCGTCTTGAGCTTCTCGAGCTCTTTTCTTGCCTCGGCGGCATCCATAGCGGCGCGCTCCTCCCCTGCCCGGCCGGCATACACGCGCAGTCTCCCTCGCGGCGGTCAGCTCAAGCTTGGCAGCGGACGCGTAGAGCGATGGACGTACACGTTAGAATTCGCGACTTGCGATTTTCTGGCCTGGTGAATTCGAGCCTGTTGTCGTCGATTCGGCCCTTGACCCAGTAGTAGGTGATTGTGCTCACTATAAGCCGAAAGAGGGTGGCCGGGAAGGAGACGGCAAGGGGGAAATGATGTAGCTTCTGCCGAAAGCAGCTGGCTTCATCCCTTACCGGATACGCACCGACGAGAAGCACCGTTCCTGCCCGTGCCTGTGAGTCGAGCAGTGCGGAGTCAGTCCAATACATGGGCACGTGTCTATCTTAACAAGCTGAAGCCAGCTGAATTGAATGATGGAGCTCCGGGAAGACGAACGAAGGCTCGCGGCGTCGATTTCGGAGCCGTTGTCCGGCGATTGATGTTAGACATGGCTCGAGGGCGAGGTTGGTGATGGGCAAGGAAGGAGTCGGGCGAGATCTAGAGCTGAAGATGGTGAAAGGAGGGGTGAGGGGGAGCGGGCTTTACTGACGATAAGGACGGGAGTCGGGGACGGATGAGTGTCGGCAGGTCGGTGAGCTGCAGCGCGGAGGCGGCGCCAGTGAGAGCTCTCTGCGCAGCACAACCAATTGATCCAACGACTCCTAGTCCTTCCGCCGCCAATCGGATCGACGGGTTTTGGTTTTTGAGCGATCGGTCTGTGAGCCGGCTCTCCATGAGATGCCTGCCATTGATTCGGCGATCCTGAGTCTGATTCTCTCAGGGGTCCGACGAGGCGCCATCGGTCGAGCCTATCCAACGTTGCGCCCGATCACAGGATGGCAAAGAGAAACTGTGCCTGATCGCAGAAGGTAGGAGAGTCGCGAGTGATGCGCTTGATAGTATGCAGAGGTATCGCTGGGGCGGTGGTATAATGTCAATCATGGGGAGGGTATGGGATATGAGAGCAAGGAGGTCCAGGCAAAGATGACGACGACGATGCTCGAGCAGAGAGACTGGTCCTAATTTGGGTTGACCCAGGCCTGATTTCAGGAAAATCATCGCCAAGTCAGCAACACGATGTGCAAAGAGAGGAGAGAAGGGAAGCAGATTCACGCACAACGTCGCCCGGGCGCACGAAAACGCAGGGTCGCAGGCTCGGATCGGTCATTCTTGATTGACCTGCGAGACAATGCTGCGACCCCAAGTAGGGGGACGACGTCGTGGGCTCGGACGCGGCTGTCGGGATCGAGGCACCACCGGACGTGCCGCTTGATCTGCGACGCCTTTCGCCCTCGAGTAGCGACCGGCTGCTGTGCCAATTGTGTTCATCTTCCTCCCCCAGCTCGAAGTACTTGACGCCGCAGTAGGTGCCGTCCCGATGTAGGGTGAAGATCGTTTCGAGACCAGCCTCAACAACTTCGAGCCCAACCCAGGGGCCCTTTTCGCCCTTGAGGCGACCAATGTAACGCACAAACGCTCGACCAAAACAGCTCGGCCTCGACCGGCCCATAGCGTGAAAGAGCACCGGGATGCCGACGCCAAAGGACACACCAGACTCGGCAGCGGCAGGCTCGAGAGTCGTGACGTCGCGGACGACAAAGGCCTCCTGGGATTGCACCGGGCGAAGCGGCATGCGTCGCGGAGGGTCAAAGGCAGCGGCAGGGTTGTACCGGGCCGGCCGAGAGGCCATGGGCGGTCCTGAGGACATCGAAAAGGTTGAGAGGTTCGTCCATTGCGATGGAGGGTCACTAGACTTCATCGGTTTTGGCGAGTGGGAAGGTCTCGGAGGGCTTGCAGACGCAGACGACATCAGAGGACGTCCAGCGATTGGTGCCGTCAAGCGTGCGGGAGGCATGGCTGACGCTGACGTTGACTTCCGCAAGACTGTCGCGGTCGGCCGGGCAGGCCGAGTGGTTGACGACATTGCGCGGACGGGCGTTGGAGTCAAGTTAGGCTGTTTCGGGCGAGTGACAGCAGCACGTGCAGGAATGGCCAGGCGAGGAGAGGACCGCGCAGGGGCGGGTGATGGGATGGACGGCGGCGAACGGAGAGTGGAGCGTTCGAGTGAGGGAGACGGGGGGACCGGGCGAGAGGAGGAGCGTTCGATCGTCGGGGTCCGGACGGAGTTGGTTGATGACGAGCTAAGGGATGCCGAGGAGGCAATCGATCGCACGGATGGGCTCGCGGTCAGGCGAGCTTTGTTAAGCGAGCTCGACAGGACCGGTGGCCTGCGCAAGGGGGCCTTGATCTCGCCGATCGGTGCTGCCACAAGTTCAGCCTCGGGCTGCTCAATGCCTTCAAAAGCCGGCAAGAGGCGCATCAGTAAACAGCCGCGACGTCCGAAGCAGGAGGTCCACACTGACTTTTAGCGATATCCTTGAGAGTCAAGAGCTCGAGGTCTTTGAACCCCCCAGCCTCTCGGATCTGTGTCCACCGACGGCGGGTATGCCTTAGGATCTCGAGCCGGGTCTCCTCGATGAGGATGCGGTTCCTTGATCCATGCGGCAGGACCGGCTCGGATGTGAGGGGGTCGATCTTGAGGAGTAATGAGGCGACAACGCACTGAATGGAAGCCACCACCAAGCGAAGGAAGAAAAGAGGGAGTCAGCCGCGAGATGATTCCGAGACGCTCACGAATCGACGAACGGACTTGATAGACGCGACCCGCCGCCCTGCATGACTCGGGACCGGCAACACCGGCCGCAAGGTCGCCCATGATCTTCTCAAGCAGGTCGCGCTCAAACCCGCGACCTTCGAGTAGGCCGGCAAAGTCGTCGCTAGCAAAGACCTTTTCCGCGTGGCGGACCAGGACAGCGCGCGTCCTCTGCTCCATCTCGAGCGCCATGCCGAGCAAGTTGTCGGACCAGGCCGTCTGCCTGAGCCCTCGCGGCTGAACCGTTCGGATCTCAATCTCGGCCCGCGCTTTGACAGCAAGTAGGCCGCGGTAAAAGGCAACGACGCCGTCGGGTCGCAGAGTGGCGAGGGTGTCTTTGACAAGACTATCACGCTCGCGCTTACCAACGCTGCCAACCTCGCGACCCCAACAGTCAGCCCAGTGAACGACGATCCAGTCGCGGCAGCGCTGTTCGAGATCCTTTGCACCGACATCGGGCGCGGCAGCGAACCGCCAGACGCGTGGTATGCGACGGCTTGTGAGCTTGGTCGGCGGTCTGGCGGCATCCACGGCGAAGGAGTCGCACATCTCGTGCACGATACGAGCCTCGATCTCGGACCGCAAGGAGGCTATCTGTAGGTAGCTTGCCGTCCGATGGATCTGGAATGCCGTCTGGAGGTCGTGCTTTCGATTGGAGAAGGCGAGCGTGCCGGCGTACCTGTGAATCAACGGCCAAGTATTAGCGCGTTCGTCCAACTGTTGAGACACGCGGACGTCTACCCCGCACATGTAGCCGAGGCAAAAGTGGACGCTGGCTGGGGTGAAGGGTGGACTCGAGAGCTTGATCTCGCTGCGCGCCGGGTCAGCGGAGCGGAAGCCCCCAGTATTAAGGAGCAGCTGAGCGAAGTACGGGCTGCGCGAGACGAGGATAAACTTGTGGGCGGAAAAAGTTGCTGTTGTCGACGTCGCATCACCAAGAAAACTCTGATCGCTGGGCGAGTGTTCGGGTCCAAGGACCGAGGATCCTTCCGGGCCGGCGACGCTCGAGTCGAGCGGAAGAATGAGCTTGACATCCGAGAAGAGCTTCGAGCGCCACATGTAGACGAGGTCATTCCGAAGCCTCTCTCGCTTGAGCTCGACAGGATCTGCCGTCTGGGCAGCAGTCGCGGTGGTCGCAGGCATATGAACGCCGAAGCCGAGCCCAAGGAGGCCCGTGCTGGGAGTGCCGCTCCTGTCGGCGACGCTCATCTCCGCAGCCCTCGGGCCAGAGCTCTGTTCAAGCCACTCGATAACCTCACCCAAACCCTGACCCGTGTAAAGCCATTCGAGCTCGGCTTGAAACATTTGCGGTGTGGCCTCGACTCGGATCTGGAGAGGCGGGCGGAGCGTGCCGGTCGACTGCGCACTAACGGTCGTGGCCAACGAGACGACGGACGGCACGCGCAGGTAGGAAGACCCCGTTGAAGTCGGTGCGAGAAACGGTGTCCAGGTGTCTTGGCCGGAGCAATCGGGCCCGATCGGAGATGACGACCGAAGCTGAGACGGAGGGAAGTAGCGTGCCAGGAAAGCTGGCGGCGCTCGAGCGTAGACGATGGCTGATAGGGGGATGAAGGAGCCGGGACCGACTATCAGCACCATCAACTGTGCTTTCAAGGAGGATGGATACTCACCTTTATGACCCCAAATTGTCTTAGCGAGTTCATCGGGAAGCTCACGGCGCTGGTCAGACTGCTGAGCAGCACTTCGCGAAGGCTTAGGTGCGAGGCTCTCGTCGTCGTCACTGCTTGTGCTGCTGCCACCGCCGTCCGCATTCCGCGTCTGGCCAACTTGCCACGAGACGTCACCGAAGCGATCCTTGGCCTGGGAAAAGAGTGTGGCGAGGTCATATTGCCAAACATCTGCTGAGTGAAGCACGGTGACGTCTAAGGGTAGCAGAGGCGGTAAGGGCGTTGACGGTCGGGAGGCTGCGACCGCTACGGCCGTCGGCCTGAGCGAGCTGCCCGAGGCCATGTATTAGGCAAAGTTGCGATCTTGAGCGCGTCGATCGGCTAGATGTCGATCTGGTGGTAGTCCTTCAGACCAGGGGGGCTGGAGGTGAGATGCGGACGACCGGGCGACATCGAAGCCATGAAAGCACAAGCCGTCGCGTCGAGGGGTCAGCCGCTCCCTGGCAGCAGCTACGCAACAACGTCGACGGTTGAGCCTCACCCTCTCCGAACTGCTGCCATCGGTGCAGCCACGCTGGACTACTTGAAACCGCCGCATGACGTCTAGAGAGGTCTTCCCTACGCACACAGCCTTTGCCGATGCCGCTCAAAGCTTTGTCGAGGCATACTCGCATTCGGCGGCAGCTCGACCGGCCAACGACGCGCTGTTGAAGCGGATCTGGGCGACCTATCGCGATTGGCGTTGGGCACAACCTACTGTACGAGCTCATCATCCCCGGGCAGCTACCGCAAGCTGCTGATGATGTTTCACTTTTTGCCACATGCAGGGCCCCTTCGCTCGAGGCTACCTCGTCTGCTCAAGGATTGTGCCGTTGGCGATCACGGGCGCGCGAGATTCCCTTGCCGTCGATTGCACTAGCTCGCCCGACCTGGTCACCGTTTCGTTCGAAACCTCCCCAATCAGTGCGCTGGAAGCAGATGAAGCTGATCCGTCGACAGCCGACTGCTCGCCGGCCGTCGCAATGCTGCACTTCACCTGTCACATCGTCTACTCGCCAACGTACCGCGTGCCGCAGATGCTCGTCTCGGCGCACTCATCCGGTTCCGGCACGCCAGCAACTCTCGAGAACCTCATTGCTTTGGGCATGATCCGCCCGCCAGCATCCGCGATCTCGGACAAGCTTGGGATTGCAGTCGAGCTGGTCCCTCCGGCGGTTGACGGCGCCACCTTTCCTCTGCTGAGTCTCACCGAACATCCGGTGACAGGCGAGATGATGTGGGCCCTGCATCCGTGCCACTTGGCCGAGGTTGTCGAGGAGATCCTTGCCACAGAGGTTGCTACGTGTGCAGTAGGCGTACGATGGCTCGAGACGTGGCTGATGGTTGTCGGCTCTGTCGTCGACCTTTCGACACGCTCCTAAGGCCCATCGCCCGAGTACTAAACCTTCAATAATCCTGGGGTCAATTTGTCGCTCCTGACATCCGACTCGCAGGTCTCTGATCGCGTAGCGAGACTTTTGATCCTTGGTATGTCCACTTGCCTTGCACTGCAACAAGACTTTGGGCTGATCGAGCCTCCTTGCCCCCGCCCCGGCTCGGCCGTATACTGCCCGTCTCGTTTTGCATGTTTGTCGACAGGCCCGGGAGGCATTAACTCCCTGGCGACAGCCAAGGCTCCGGTCCGCGTCTTCGCTTTTATCCAGCTCGTGTCGACTGGGCGGCGTTGCGGCTCAAAAGCACCTGCTGACGCAGTTCGATCCCTTTGCACCAGCTTGCTTCTTTGTCGATCTTCAAGACAGTTGGCGCTGGCCAAATGGCGCGGCTTAGCCATGCCAATTGGGCGATGACGAAGCCATCGTCACAAGGAAGGTTGGAATCGATGGTCGGCCGAAGTCGTTCAATCGTCAAACCGGCTTCGTTCTCGAGAGCAACTGGGCCGTACTCGGACCGCCCGCCAAGCCCGCTGCTTTCGGCTATCGTAACCTGCACTCCCCCACCCCTGCTCCAATCATAGCTCCGTTCGAGCAACGTTGGCATGATTAGTCACCCACAGCCCAGACCTCGACGCCGACGATTTCGAAGCGCTCGGTCCGGTCTTTCGACCTGTCCTCCCCGTCCGACGAGCAGAGGATCTCGTTGGCGAAGCAAGGGCAGCTAGCGCTCGTGCCGCGCATGAGCTCGCGGTCGATGTAGAGGCCGTACTTGCCATCGCCTCCGCCGAGAGAGAGGAAATCGGGCGTTGACAAGACAAAGTACGAGTTGGCGAACGTCGGGCGGAAGACCTCGATGCCGCCAATCGTTGACTCGTTCTCTGGAAGCGGAACTGTCGAGCGGAAGGAGTGAAATTTGTAGAGAAAGCTGCAGCGTGCATCAGTGGGTAGTCAGCGTCATGCTTGACTTGTCTTTCGCAAGCTGCCCGCTAAGAGCCATTCGGGGCGGGGGCCCGTAGCCAGACACCGCGACGTACCACTCTCCAGAGCCATAGTAACTTCCGTGCTTAATCTTGAAGGCTTGAGGGAGCAGCGGGCGTGGGGTCAGCTCGCTCCCGCTCTCGAAAACGGATAGAACACACTCTCGTTGACCCAGCCGCCGAAGACATTGCCGTTCGCTTCCTTGACGCAGAGCACGACGCCGCCAGTCGCGCCCTTTTGCTTTGCCTCCCACCGCTCATTCTGGCTATAAAGAGTCTGGAGAGACGAGCCATGCTGGTCGAGCGAATACAGGAGCGTCCATGTCGACGCGAGCCGAGGTCGCGGGGGCAGATGCGGCCGAAGCTGTCTAGGGCTTAAGCGCAGATCAGTAGATGGGCGAATTGATGACGTTGTCGAGAAAGAGAGAGACCGACCATCTCGGCCGCGCCGGATGAGAGAATGCCGATGGTCGAGTCACGCCTACCAGCGAGCTCAATTCCCCGCTCGTCAAGGTCATCCCACCGCGAGCCCTCGCGCAGAGCTATGTTTGGCCGGTAACCGGGCGCGCCAGACGGTGGTACGTATGACCCCGCCGGGCCGAGGTGCGAGTGAAAGGGCGTCGTGTGCGTCAGGTGTGGCTCGAAAGAAGGGTCAACGTTGTGAGCAGGCGGCGTCGGCGCGGCGTTCGGGGTATGAAGCAGTGACGTCCACATCGACTTGGTCTTCAACAGCGAAGGGATGACGCTAGCCGGGTGACTGATCGCTGAGGATGAGGCCGGAGGGAGAGATGGCCGCGGAGCGGCTTCGGGCGAGGCCATGATGTGCGATAAGCGTCGAGGCGGGCTCATGATCGGACTACCACAGGCGGGTTAAGGGGTCAGCGAGCAGGTCGGGCAGCGAGATGGCTCAAGGGCAAGGGGTGGCAGGCAAGGACGCACGGGACTCCGCTGGAAGACGTGGCAGACAGGCGCCGTCTCGTGCTGCCGGTAACTGGCCGGGGCTGGCTCTCACACGCTGGTGAGCTCGGCTGTAGGGCGGAAGATGGGGTCGTAGAGGAACGGCTCATGATAGTTGGGGTCGGAGACCTCCCTGCGCGCTGACCTCCACACTTAAGCCGCGCGCCCGACGTGGACAGCCGGCCCAGAAATATTCAGGCTCGTTCAAATAGAACATCAAGAACCCGACCTTCCAGTTTGAAGCCAGCGCTATTTAGATGGTCTGGTCGCATGGGGCTTGCGAGGCAGGGGTCTTCAGGCGTCACGAAGGTTGATCGAGTCTGCCAGGTCTCCGCCGGGGTGGCCTCGCTTAGACTGGCGCAGATATTGGTGCCAGGCTCAGTCCGGTGCGGCCGTGGATCGGGACGCGCTTTCAGACCTCCTGAACACCTCGTCCTCCTTCCTCTCTGCTCTCTCCTCGATATGTTATTTTGGACATTTGCATTTCTCGTTCCTCTTCTCCTTGAAACCTCATCTCCTCTCCTCCTTAGCTAGAAACCTCAGTCCAATTCTCGTTGGCCAAGGTCACTCCCAATTGACAGCCCGTCCGCCCGACCATTCTGCTCCGGCGTGTGGGGCGAGGTGAGTGAACGACGTATCCCTTTATTGGCTAGGTATGAGTCAAACGCTGTGCTGACAAACTCTTCACCGTTGTCCGAACGCAAAAGCCGATCTCGATGGCCGGCCGCCTCTGACTCGGCCACGAACCGTTCGAAGCACTGCAACGACTCGCTCTTCCTCTTCAAGAGGCAGAGCTTGACCAGTGCAGAGGCGTCGTCGATGATGACGAGACCAAAGTTATGGCCACTTGCCGTTGCTGGCAGGGGGCCAAAGAGGTCCGCTAAGACGACGTTGCCCGGTCGGCTCGCCCGGGGGACTGATGCGACTCGAAAGCTGCGTCTGGACATCTTGCTCACTATGCATGCGGGCCTAGCAGGCAAACATCTCCTTCCTGGTCATGTAGGAAAAGTGCATTAGACAAGATAGGGGTCCTTTTGGACAGATAAGGCCCCTTTTGGACAGTTTTTCCCGGATTGGACGTTTGTCAGAACGGAAAGTTAATTTGCCACATTGGCAAGTATGACCAGTTCCAATCGACGACCCTTGATGTCGGTTCGACGTGGGCCATGTCGGTTCGACACGGGTGCCATGTCGATTCGACACTGGGGCTATGTTGAAACGCACGGCCTTGCAGGGGGTGCAGGGCAGTCGGGTGAACGCTTGCATATCATAAGAGTTTTGCACTTCTAAATTATTATGAGGGAGGGAGCCGTAGAAGCGGAGGGAGTGAGGTTGAAGGGGGAGGAAAAATATTAAATTTCTACGTCCAAGAAATCTGGACGCGAGATTTCTTGGACGCTGGAATGTAATATTTCTTGAGGCTGCAGCGGGCGAGCGCTGCAGCGCGCCGGCGCTGCTAAGTCCCCCCGCCAGTAGCCACGACGTCACTCTTCCAACACTCCCACTTGTCGTGGCGATCACCCCTCGACCCATCCAGGTTCCCAAAGATGCTCACGGCCAAGGGGCAACTAACTAAAAGGTGCAGGGCGGTCTATAGGAAAAGTGTACTCGGCGGAGCGAGCATTTTGCTCGGCGATTGATTATTTTGCTCGGCCGAGCAAAAATACTCATTGCCTAACAAATTCCCACAGCCGAGCAACCGCCTTTTCGCCGAGCAAATTCTGCGTCCGGCCGGGGCCAAGTTTGCTCGGCCAGGTGAGCAAATGGCTCGGCCGAGCAGATTTGAACAGCATCGTGCTGATGACTGGGAGGTGAGTCTTGCAAAGTCAACTCTTTCACTCGGCCAAGCGAGATTTTATTCGGCCAAGCAAAAGTTTTGCTTGGCCAAAACACGCTTCTGTTGAAGGTGTTGCTGCGCCGGCGGCGGCCGGGCGCAGCGCGGGAACCTGGGCGCGCCGCCAGCGCCTGGCGACCGCCCAGCGGCCACCCGGGCGCCGCGCCCCAGAGTCCGCCGGACTCTTTTCCTTCTCCCTTTTCGCCCCCTCCTCTTAGCTAGACGCCCGCTCGCTTCCCCTTCTATACCTCAGTCGTTCACGGAGTAGTCCTGAGACTGAGGTACGTTCGCTCCCCCTAGTCTAGCCCCCTTAGTCTAGACAGTAGCTCACCCCTACTGTAGTCGGCCCTGCCTCCTGTCTCGTCCTACAGGTGGGATCCATTAGTCGTTCACGGAGTAGTCCTGAGACTGAGTCGGCCCTGCCTCCTGTCTCGTCCTACAGGTTATGAGCCCATCCATCGCATCATCCGACTCAGACGACTCTCGACAAGAACTCCTATCGACCAACCCCGACCTGCTGCCGTTTGCCTCGTCGCCCGAACCCCCATCCGCATCACCTGCTCCAGAGGCCTTTGCCGACGACCCCAGAGCCCTCGCCCGAACCGACCCCGAAGAGGAGCTCGCGATGCCCGCCGGCGACGAAACGACCCACGGCACCTCCGCCCCGACCTCGATCACTTTCAAGATCCCCCCCGTCTTCAATGGACGGGACGACGTCTTCCAGCAATGGAAGCCCCGCATCCTCATGCACCTCGAGGATGCAGGCGTCCTCGCCCTCGTTGAGGGCGACGAGGTCGAGCCCGCGGAGCCCGGCGCCCAGCTCGACAAATGGCACAAGAGCAACGTTCGAGCTCGCCACGTCCTGATGCAGGCGCTCGGCAACAATCTAACGTTCCACGTCTTCGACCACAAGACCGCCTCCGCCGCCTGGACGTCCTTGCTGGACGTGTACGAGCCCAAGTCGAGCAGCAACCTGCACTCGCTCCTTCGGCAGCTCACCGCCACGCGCTGGGACCAGGTCATCCCGATGGAACAGCACATCAATACGATCCGCGGACGCATCGCCGAGCTCAAGGCCATCGGTGAGACCATCTCGCCCAACCTGCACGTCGCCATCCTGCAAGGCTCGATCGAGCACGTCGGCGACGAAGCCTGGAAGGCCCTGGCCAACACGGTCGACGACCTCCCGCCCGACCAAGTCACGCCGACCGTCGTCGCCAACCGCTATCTGGCCGAAGCCGAGCGGCAGAAGCGCGTCACGACGGTCACCAGCCAGCTCGCCGCCATGTCCGTCCACCGGCAGACCACCAACGACCCCGGCCGCGGTTCGGCTGGCAGGCGCGAGAAGCGCCGCGACCCACCGGCCGGCTTTACCTGGGAGCAGTGCTGGAAGTGCGCCGGCAAGCGCCACTTCGGACGATGCGACGAGCGCACGCGCGCGACACCCGCTCCCCCGGCCCGTCAGGACGGCGGCCACGGCACGGCCCAGCTCGCGACCGGCGCGGTGAAGTTCGACGAGGGTGTGGATTATGACATGGGCCTGCACGTTTATCAAGCGGGAACATCGTCAGACGTCAGCGCCTTCATCCTTGACTCGGGCGCATCGGAGCATCTCGTGCAGCAGAAGAGCACGCTCTGGGATTACACGCCCTTCAAGACCCCCCAGCCCCTCGTGACGGCAAATAAAGGGTCTTCCATCTACGCACATGGGCACGGAACGCTGGTGCTCGACGTGACCGTCGACGGCAGGACGAGTCGACGGCAGCTGCCACGAACACTGTTCACGCCAGATGTGACGACGAACCTCGTGTCAGTCTCGGTCTTGACACGACGTCAAGGGACGCGCTGCGTCCTGACGAGCGATGGCGCGACGATCGAGAAGGACGGACGCACCATCATGACGGCCTCGCACCGCGGCACCTCGATCCTGCTCGACGCAAAGGCCGTACCGGCCCCCCTGCACGTTGCCTTCGCGGCCGTCGCCGCGCCTCTCGAGACGTGGCATCGCAGGCTGAACCATCTCAGCCTGGATGCCGTGAGGAAAATGGCGACGGGCGCTGCAAAGGACGTGCGGTTGACGAGTACGACGGCCTGCGAAGGCGTCTGCGAGGCGTGTCAGCTCGGCAAGCTACATCGGTCGCCCTTCCCGAGCTCCGACCGCAAGTCCAAGGACCCACTCGAGCTTGTGCACAGCGACGTAGTCGGGCCTGTCAAGCCTGAGACGAGGTCAGGGAAGCGCTACATCGTCACCTTCATCGACGACTACAGCCGAAAGGCATGGACATACCTCGTGCGCAAGAAGTCGGACACGTTTGAGGCGTTCAAGGCCTTTCGAACATCGATAGAGAAGCAGTCTGGACGGTGGGTCAAGGCGCTCCAGTCAGACAACGGCGGCCAGTACACGAGCACGGCCTTCGAGACGTACTTGGAGGAGGCCGGCATCCAGCGGCGCTTGACAGTCCCGTACTCGCCCCAGTCGAACGGCGTGGCCGAGCGGTTCAATCGGACGCTGATGAAAGCCGTACGGTGCATGCTCAAGGCGTCAGCTTTGCCCAACAGCATGTGGGGCGAAGCGGTCATGAACGCGACGTACGTCTTGGCCAGGGTCCCGCACCGAGCCCTCGGAGGCACGTCGCCGCACGAGCGGTGGTTCGGCCAGGCGCCGTCGGTCGGCCACCTTCGGCCGTTCGGATGCGTAGCGTACGCCTGGGTACCGCCGGAGAAGCGGACGAAGCTGGACGACGTGAGCCGACGGTGCCACCTCCTCGGGTACGCGACGGAGGCTCGAGCATGGCGCCTGTACGACCCGGCGACTCGGACGGTCCTCTTGGCCCGCGACGTGGTCTTTGACGAGGCGATGCCGAGGTCGAGAGGGGAACAAGCTGCGAAGGCAAGAGAGGGGGACCTGAGCGTCAGCGAAGGTCCTCCTGCGGACGCAGCTCGACCCGCGGTCGACGTCGACCTCGGCCCGCCCGAAGGGCGACAAGGGCTCCGCCCGAGACGCGAGCAGCCCGGGTCCGCTTCGAAAAGACCAGCCGCCGCAGGCGGCGATGGGCAAAGTTGTAAGCCGAGCGGCAGCGAGGCGGCCGGCCGAGGCGGCGAAGCAGAACCGGTCCTGGCGAGCGAAGCGAGCCCGGCCGAGGCGAGGGCGAGGCCACAGGCGAGCCGACGAGGACGATCCAAGAGGAAACGGACGACGCACCGGACCACGACGCGCCTGGGGAGCCGTACGATGGCGAGTTGCTCGTCCTAGAGCCTGCTGATGCGCAAGGTGTCGCAGAGCTGCCGTCAGTCGAGTCCTCAGACGAGATGACAGGTGAGGAGACCGACGCACGACGGCCGGAGACGGGTGGCGTGTTCGACGCTGCCCGGGTGCTCCCTGGAGCCTGGGGTGACGCCCGTGCGGGCGAAGGGGTGCCTGCGGGCACTCGGAAGGGCCATCCAGTCGTCATGTCGGAGGATGAGACGGAAAGTGTTGGCGTTGCGACGAGCGCGGCACGGTGCGCAGAGCCAGCGGAGGCAGGCGGCCGCGCGCGCGCTGGCGGCCACGCACTTGTCGATGCGGTCCTGACGCGACGCGCGGACTGCATCTGCATTTCCCCTTCCTTCTCTCTCCCTCTTAGCTTTTCCCTCCTCCCCCCTTCCGTAGAGACCTCAGTCCACTTCTTGGTGACTGAGGTCAGTCCCACCTTTCGCCTCCTAGCTCACTGCATGTAACACGTCCTGACCCCCACTCTAGGTAGCTCATCCCGTTCCGTCCTTCGCTCAACAGGTGCCTAGAGTATCACATGTATAGTCCACTTCTTGGTGACTGAGGTAGCTCATCCCGTTCCGTCCTTCGCTCAACAACCCTAACTCACATTCGCCTCAGTCGCAAGTGCGAGCATGGCTCTGACTAACCATCCCTCCCCCATGCCTCCGCCATCACTTTCGCTCCCGGCCGTATCGTGTGCCTAGACCTGAGAGACTCTCCCTTGCTTGACTTTCTTTCCAGGTCATCGCTTTTCGCTTGCTCGCTTGCTCGCTCGTCGATCGTCTCGCCCGCTCGCTCGCTCGTCGTCTGGCCGCAAGTCAGATAGGTGCGGTCTCCTCTTTTATTTTGGTTTTCTTTTGGTTGTGACTCTCGTCGGTCTTTGGCCTCCTCCACTCCTCCATCTCCCTCCTCTTCCTGATGATATCGGGGAGTCGAGGGAGTCGGAGGGAGGAGAGGGGGCCTGCGACCGACGCGATATAATGACCGTTTCGAACAAAATGCCTGGGCCGAGCTAAGTGGTCTCGGCCAAGCGGGATAAGTTTGGCCGAGCAAATTTCTCTCAGCCGAGCAGAAATCTCTCGGCTGAGCAAATTTCACGGCCAAACTATACCTTGTCTCGGCCAAGACGACCTGGAACACGGCCGAGCCAAACCGGGTCCACAGCCGTGCGTGCATGGTTTCACGGCCGTGAGACCATGATCACACGGCCAAATGTATGGTCCTCACGGCCGAGTAAGTACATCTACTCGGCCAAACTTTAAATTTTTTGGCCGAAATCTAGAATCCTATTCGGCCAAATTAATTAGTCGTTCCGCCGAGCAAGATCCTAGACCCCTGGGAGTAAACTAATTTGCTCGGCGGAATGAATATTCTGTTCGGCCGAACATAATTTGTTCGGCCGAACGCCTCGCGCTTTTCCTATATGAGGTCAGACCCACCTTTCGCCTCTTAGCTCACTGCATGTAATACATCCTGACCCCCACTCTAGGTAGCTCATCCCGTTCCGTCCTTCGCTCAACAGGTGCCTAGAGTATCACATGTATAGTCCACTTCTTGGTGACTGAGGTAGCTCATCCCGTTCCGTCCTTCGCTCGACACGGACCTCACCGTACCCGACGCCGTCGACGCTCTCCTCCAGAAGCCGGTCCCGTGAGACGCCCGCTCGGTCATGACAGTCGTCCTTACGCGCGTGACCTTGCGACTGTTAAGTCTTCAAAGACCCGCTCTGCATACATACGCCATCAGTCATCAACATGTATGGCCGCCGAGGACTGGGGGAGCTCAGAAGTCAGAGGACGTCAAGAGCCGAGCAGCGAAAGTGACGTGCTTTGGATTCTGAAGGTGGAGGAGGGAAGGAAGACGGAAGAGGCGGGGCCGGCTGATACACGAAGTGCGTTCCGTACGCCGACGTCGCCGAAAGTCCTTCTTGCGGCACCAGGCTAGGGCCCTGGGCCGTAGAGGTTTAGCTGTATGCGGCGACGGGCTGGTATGGCCGCCCGCCGCCGCCGCTCGCGTGCCGCGCCGCCGCCGCCCTGACACTTGGTGGGGTCGGGCGTGGCCTGTAGAGAGCGGCCGGTGAGGTTTGTCAGTTTGCTGAGCCGGCAGCAGCGTCTTCTCGGCCGCATCCACGCACCGACGTGTCTTGAAGGGTCGTTCGATGCATGAGGAAAGGAGGGAAGAGGGATGGGATGGGGGGAGCTGGTCTCGAGGTCGAGCTCGCCCGCTTGGAGAGCGGGCGGCGGCCTGACCGAGCCTGGCGCTCTGACCAAGCCTGGCGCTGGGACGCGCGCCAGCTCCATCCCGCGGCCGGGGGAGCTTTCGCGACAGACTCAATTGCGCTCCATTGAGATTCATGATTCCAGTCTCGTCAGCTCCACGGCGGCACAAGACGTCTCAAAGAGTCTAGAAATGGAGCGACAGGAAAATGTATTCAGATCGTCTAGATTAAACGCCTGCTGGCCCTTTTGGCTCCGATCCGATTCGGAAGCGACGCCGCGCGCGCCGGAACGGAACGAGCGCCTCCTGCTTGCTTGCTTGCACGCATGCTTCCTCCCTTACTCGCTACTCCCTGACCCTCTTCGCTTGCCATGTCCAACTCGATGGAGAATGCTAAGCATCAGGCGTCACGCCTGCAAGTCTTTGCGGTTGTCGCATTCTACATGGTCGCAGCCCTCATCGTGCGTCCCCCAAAGCCGCCTGCCGTCAAGGGAAATCGCAGCCAACTGACACGCGTCGGCATGTCTCGTTCCTACCGTCGGTCCTGCAGATGGTCATCGCGTGCGTTTCTCCTACTTTGACTTATGCTTCCGTCTCGTACTTCCTCGTGCGGTCTGCGAGGCATCGTGCCCGGTTGGCGCCTTCCGTGAGGGATGGGAATGAAGAGGAGGTCGCGAGCTCCCGAGGCCAGCCGAGCTACCTCGTCGACGCCTCGGCCTGCTTCTGCAACCCTCCTGAAGGCCAAATCAGAGGGAGCTTGGAGACCCATTGCCTGCTGCGTCTCTGATTTCCCTTCGGTCTCTGCTTGGCTACCTTGATGTCATGCCTGCCCGAGGACTCTGAGCTGACCTCTCTGCCTGCTACTTTCGCACATTGTATCGTGTCCCGTTTCCTTCGCGTCCGGTCGACCTTCCTAAGCAACAAATGGGTACGATCTACCTCTTGACGTCACTTGGAGCTTCGGCCTCTCCGGAGCTGACACTGTAGCCTACACCAATCTCGCGTTTTCAGGTCTTGAACGCGTCCTCGCTCCCGTTAACGTTCCTCTTCGCCCAGCTAGTGCTCGCCGTTCTCCTCATCCGGGTTTGTGTCCTCTTCCGGCTGCTTGTCCTCCCGCCCTTCGACGTCCAACTGTGCAAGACAATCAGCGGCGTTATTGTTGTGAACGTTGTTGGTCTCGTATTCAACACGCTCTGCCTCAAGCTTGTCGACGCGAGCTACTTCCAGGTATGTTGCCCTGCTCTGACCTCATCTCTTGCTCTTTCCGACGATACGGACGACGCTCATTTGGAGCCCGCGCCGGCTGGAATCTTTGCTTTACAAAATCTTACGCTCGCTTTACGTCTTGAACCATGTGCAGGTTGCTCGTGGGCTCGTCCTCCCTTTGACGGTCCTTCTGGCTTCGGTTCTCCTCAAGACGATGCCGCCTCGGTCGACGCTTGTCGCCGTCGGCCTTGTCTGCGCCGGCTTCTTCTACGGCATTACGCCCTCCGCCGCTTCGCCGACCAATGAACGCACCAACACTAAGCTTGGCATCATCTACGGCGTCTTGTCGGCCGGTATGATCGCTGTTCACGCAATCCTCGTCAAATGGTCGATGCGCCACGTCTCTGTGAAGGACATGGACGCGAGCTACGTCACCAACATCGCCTACCTGACCAACCTGCTTTCAGCTCTCGGTCTCTTTCCTATCCTCATCCTCACCGGCGAGGTTGCCCGCTGGCCGGCGCTCATCGCCAATGAGGACGGCACGCTCGGTACCTTCCTGATCGGCTCTCTGATCACCGGTACCTTCGGCTTCTTCATCTGCATGGCTGCCCTCCTCTCCATTACCGTCACTTCACCCGTCACCCATATGTTTTCGGCAGTGCGTCTCACCTGAAACCTTCCTCTGTGTCAGCTTCCAACCATTGATCTTCGCCACTCCAATCTGACCTCACAGGCTGTTCGCTCGGTCCTCCAAACCTTTCTCGGCATCGCCATCTTCGGCGACGTTCTTACAGTGTACATTCCGACCGATTGTTCACGAAGTTGCGAGTATCTCAACTGACACCCCCCCCCCCCCTACCTACCACCAGCCCCCGTGCCATCTCGCTCGGTCTCATTATCGCCGGCTCAGCCACCTACGCCTACTACAAGGCAATCACGCCCTTTCCGACAGGCGGCAAGGGTGGTCCGCAGGGCGGCAAGTCTGCGGAGGAGGGTCGCGCCGGCGGCGACGAGGGTGAGAGCATGCCGATGCTCGAAAAGGAATTCGATGCCGACGACGAGGAGATGGACCGGCTCGAACGCGAGCATGAGGTCGACCTCGCCAAGCGTCAAGCGAGGGAGGCCGAAGCGGCCACGTCTTCCAGCCTTGCAGCGGCGGCTGACGTCTCGACATCGACGTCATCATCTGAACCGACAGCGCCGGCAGCGGCAGCACCGGAACAGACGGCCGAGGAAAAGCGCGCTAACCGGGCCAAGGTCGAGCGGCACACGCAGGCTGCGTTTGGCGAAGGCTCGGATGACGACGACGACGCCGGCGACATGGATCTCGACGAGCTTGAGCGCGAGCTACTCGCAGAGGACAAAGCAAAAGCCGAGCGGGCAAAGGCAGCCAAGGGCAAGCGCGATTGAGCGGCCAACACTGTCACCCTGACGGCCGCAGTCATTTGCTCATTCTTCTTGCCACAACGACATTTCCATCTTGATTCTTCTCGCATTCTGTCACTTGTGCCCCATCGGTTATCGCTTTGTCCGCCCTGCCAGTCTAGCTACCTAGGCGAATGGGTCAGCCGGCACATCACTCCTGTACTCCTCTCATATTCATTTGGGTCGCTCATCGAAGTGTCATCCTTGTGCATCACATACACATCTTGCGCTGAAAGGGGAGAGGAGAAGGTGGGAGACAACAGGGGTCGTAAGCCGCAGGAACTTCTGAAGAGACCTCCAGGACCCAGAGGACGAACATCGACCCTTGAAGCAAGGACGTGAAAGGCCATGATTGAGAGTGGGAACCAGAAACGTGTAGAAGCGAGCCACTAGGCGGACTGTAGCAAAACCAAGTGACAATGCGAGTGTCAGCGACCATGCAAGCACGCAAATCAGACAACGGACAGCCAACCTCCTCGCCACAATCCCGCTGAGCGTGATTGAGCCAGGAATGGGGAGAGGTGATCGACCGTGTCAAGGACGACGTCGCGCATTTTGCTGCAACGCACTATATGCCGGAATTCTGACCAGCGATGAGGTCAGCGAAGACAGCAAAGAGGCGAGGGCGCCCCTGATTCCTGATGGAAGCGTTTGGAACACTGTCATAGTCATAAGACTTCTCAAAATCAAAGTATGTTTTACAACATGCATAGAGTCGTGGATGATCGTGGGGCTGAGGCGCGGCAAGCGAAGCAGATGAAAGGTGGAGGAGAGCGAGGGATGAGCCTCCGTGGGGAAGGAGATCCAAGAATAACGGAAATCGGGAAGTCGCTGAAAATCGACATGCGTGGCGTCCACTGCCGCTATCAGTCGTCGACGTCCTCTGGGTCTCCGATGCCGTCGGCATTGATGCTGAAGAGGGCATCGCTCTCGGGCAGGCAGGGCGAGTCGTATACTTTGCACTTCCTATTCGCGCCGCGGTGCTTTGAGAGAAAGAGTCGCGTCGTCGAGGCGTGAGCCCTAGAACGGAAGCAAAAGAAAATCAGCAAAGAGTTGAACAATGGGATAGTGGTAGGATAGGCCGACGCACATAATGTTACCGCCGATCGGCTTCTTGTCAGGCCCCATCATGGCGCCGCCGTCGACGCTAGCAACGACCTGGTTCGTGACGACGACAGCAATGCCAAATTCGTCGGCAAGCCTCATCAGTGTGCGCAAGAACTTGGCGAGGTGGACTTGACGCTGGCGCAGTGCGAAGCAGACACCACTAGTCAGTCAAGCGGCCGAGATGGGGTTCGGCAAATAGGAACGAAGAGACACACCGCGCTAAGCTCGCCTCGACCGGCAAAGTCGACACGGTAGAGACTTGTGCAGCTATCGACAACGAGAAGGGAAAAACGGCTTTCGGCCATCATTGCGCTCGCCTGAAGCAGCAGCTTCTGCTGGTGATCCGAGTTGTAGGCCCGAGCGTAGGCGATATTGTCGAGAACCTCCTCGCCCGAGAGACCGAACCGCTCAGCTACCGACAAGACGCGTGACGGCCGAAAAGTGCCCTCGGTGTCGATGTACAAACACTTTCCCTCGCCGCCGCCCATGCTAACAGGCAACTACCAGACGTGTGGAAGCAAAAAGTGTCAATACAGGTCAGAGTAAGAGAGAGCAAGTCTATGCATACCTGGCACGTGACAGCAAGCGTGTGGCAAAGTTGACTCTTGCCCGTGCGAAACTCGCCAATTAACTCGGTGATGGCGCCCGTCTCAATGCCGCCGCCGAGAAGTGTATCGAGCGTTTTGGAGCCGGTCGAGATGCAAACGAGCTCGGAGCGGCGAGCGTGAAACTCGGTCGCGGTTGTGAAACCAAGTGGGACGAGTTTGGACGCTGAGGCGGGAAGCAGCACGATCAGTCTCTGGTGACAGCCGCGGCCTCAGTCTGATAGACGAGCGTCCTCTCAAAGCCACAGCGCCACGAAGCGGAGGTCACAAGCTCGAATGCACCTTCAGTTAAGATCTTGTCGGCTTTGGCCTCAGAGATGCCCTTGAAGGTGATGAGCTGCTTTTTGGGCGTGAAGGCGACGGCCTCGACCGTGCTGCAGTCGAAGAAGATCATGCGTCAGTCCTGAGGGCGCATCGCGGGTCACTCGGGAGGTGGTGAGGGGGCGGATGAACGCCAATGGTGGCGACAAAAGCAGGAAGGCGCACGCACTAAAGACCGGCCTCTTGGAGCTTCTTGACGTCAGCGGCCGAGATGCCGTGCTCCTTCCAGCACAAAGAGGCAAGACCAAGACAAGGTCAGCGCGTCAGACCTAACGGAAGCTCGGGTTCGATGCCACCGGTAGAGGAAGAGCCAGGCCGGGAAAGGTGGAGCACGCACGACGAGCTTGTTAACAAGAACCGGGCCGAACGCCTCGTCATCATCTTCGAGCTCGCCATCGACATGATCCTGCTCGTGCTCGAACTCGTCTTGCGTCTGCTGCGAAGCCATCGTGTTCGATCGAGATGGCGATTTGGGTGGCAAATGCCGAGCTTCGTCTGCGCGTCGCCTGAAGTCAGCCGGACGCCCCCGACGCGTCGATCAAGAGTAACCGCGCCATGGCAACTTGACCGTGTGTACGGGCTGCCTATCTGCACATTCTCTGATGCGCTGTTCCCCCCTTACGATAATCCAGTTTGCGGACCACGCTGCAGCATACGACTTTGTTCACCATAGAGACGTAAACCATGCTTCGAGCTCAAAAGTATGACTCAAAGAGTCCTGCGATCAGGCTGAGTGCCCGGCATCGAATCCCTGAGACGGGTGCGTGAGCGAGCGTTCATGAGGCGAGGCCCAAGCGGGTGAGTATGAGGTCAAAGGCGGCCTCTCGTGATATGAGCCTGAATGGATTGACCGAATGAAAGTCTCCAGCTCAGAGCTCTGAAGCAAGCTTATTTGCGAGTGCCTCGACCGACTTTGAAGCCGTCGCAGCCGGTTTGGACGGCAGCGCAGATCCGTCTTGACCAGCAAGGTTCCATCGCGCGGACAGCTCGGCGCGTTTTTCTTGCGCGATGGCATCGAGCTCGGCCTAGGATTCGGGCCGGGAGCGCTTGAGTCAGTCTCTGAGCAGTTCGCTCGGGTCGCAGCATGATGACCCACTTCGAGGCGCAGACCCTTCGCAAGAATTCGGCTCGCCGAGTCAGAGTCGCCCCGGTACATGACTGTCAACGTAAGTAGAGCCGAGAGGAGGATCAAGGTCAGTAAGTATTGGTAGGAAGAGTGCGAAATATGCCGCACCATCGCGACCCCCTTCGGAGACCGGCAGGTCAAAGTGGAAGCCCCTTCGTGCACTCTTGAAGGGCGCCTCGCCAACCACTTCCTGGTTGATAAGCACGCGGGGGACATCGGGTGCGACGCGATCAATGAGCGAAGCGAAGGGCTGCAAAGGCCAATCACGTTATGATCAGCTTTCTTTGCGCGCCTGTCAAGAGACGGAGACATGTTTGACGCACGTGAACCTTCAAAGAAGTTCCGAAGACGAGCAGCAAATCGCAGCTGGCGAGGTCGCCGAGGTGCGTGAAGAATATATCGGGAAGCGACTCGCCAAAGAAGACTATGTCAGGCTTGACATAAGCCCGCGCCTCATCCTTGCAGCTTGGCGCCGGGCAAAGCGGGACGGCCCCTTTCAAGGGGAACGAAGCGACTTTCTCGTCAACATACAAGCTCTTGAGATTTTGAAGAATTGATGAGTAATCTCGCTCACCGGCCTCGACCTTCTCCTTGAGCCATGCCTGCGCCGCTTCCTTGTGGCAGACGATGCAGCGGGCGCTCGCAAAGGACCCATGAGCCTCGACAATCAGCGATTCTCGCACGCCCGCCACGCGCTCGAGCCTTTGATACATGGCAAAGGTCGTCAGCATTCGCGACCGGTGAAAATTAAGGACCGGATGCGGCTCAGCGCACGTGTCAATGTTTTGCGTGAAGATGCGTTGCAGTAGGCCGTGCTTTTGAAGGAGGAAGTAAAAGTAGTGTGTGAGAGTGGGGAGAAATTTGCCTGTTGCCCGGAGGGTGAGGAGCCGAAGGGTCAAGAGTGAGCGCAAGATTGCTGATTACACACCAATCCTTCCTGGCTCAGTACGCACCCGGGTAGAGTTCTTTCGCGAGGTCGTAGAATGGCTTGGGGTTTGATCGAAAGTAGTCGATGTCGAAAACGGCCTCCGGGTGAGGGAGCTTGTACCGCTCAAGGTTGGCGTAAAGGCCTGTCTCGGGCGAGCGAAAGTCGGGGATCTGTAAGCAGGTCACAGAAGGCAGGTCAGTAGAGGAAAGGGGCGATCGACGGATCCGAGTAACGGGAGACTGACACCGGCGTTGGTTGACGTGCCCGCTCCGGCGAGAATTACGATACGCTTTGCTAGATGTCCAAACAAGTGCGATCAGACAGGATTTCCTAGGGAGCGAGGATGGTCATTTGACTGACCTGCACCGCTGCGAATGAGCCGCGCAACACCCTCTAGCGTCCGATCCTCCTCCGACCCGAAGGCGCCCTCCCACTCGTCTTCCTGGAGCAGCGTGATGGGAATATGGCGTCAGTACTGAAAGGAGAGCGATGGCACAGAGCCTCGGCAGGACGGACCGAACTCTGCGCCGAAGCAGCCGCATTATCTCGCGCGAGCTGCTCGGCTAGCTTGCCCTCCAGCGAAGGCATCGCCGCCGGGACGGAAGGCATCGGCGGAACGGGAGGCGATGAGATGCCTGACCAGCGATTGGCGTCGAGGCAAAAGAGGGGGTCAGTTTCACTTGCTGAAGGTTCGAATGTATCCTGCAGATTTGGAAGACTCACCTGCGAAGCCGGTCTTCTCAAACGCGGGCGTCGGAGCCGGGCTCGCGAATGGCACATGCGAACGCAGGAAGGACGTAATCTGCTTCCCCGACAAGCGAGTAAGAAAGAAGACGAGACCTCGTTAGCCCTGCTGGTTTGACAAGGCCGAAGACTGGAAAGCTGATTCGTCGCACCTGATCGACGTAACTTTCAGGCAGTTCGTGTTCACCTACGAAACGCGCAGCCGCTTCGTTCGGAGGCTCTGTGTGTGGGTGCGCCTTAGCGAGTTGCACTCCGTCTACGACACAGAGACTTTGAAGATGCGCACCTTTCGTGTTGTAGTTGAACTCGAGTGGCGGTCGATCGTCCGCGACGTCCACGCTGAGTTTGAAGTATGATGCTGTTGTTGCAAAAGACGTGGCGATGAGTGCAAGTGTCAAACAACAAAAGTAAGCCTTAGGAAGAGAAACAGTTAAGTGGATGGGTTATGGGTCACTCACGTCCAGCCTCTGTACCATCGACAACCGGTGGGCTCTTTGCGTTCTCGGCGACAGCTTCTTCGTACGCCGCGATGACCTCGCCGTCGGCGACCCGGCTTGACTCACGCGTGAAAATGCGCGCCGTGAAGTCTGAGGCTCCGGTAACAATGTCACCGTTTGGGAGGGCGGCGACTGACCAGACGGAGATAGCCGGGTGCTGACAGGCGGGCGGTCAGAAGGAAGGAAGAAGTTGGGAAGTCAGGTTGGCGATAAGCTTCGAAATAGCTGTTTCATGACGGCCAAACGGACCAGAATTGTCTGAACCTGCTTGCCATCTATCGAGTGATCCGGTAGGGGTAGGGAAAAGAGATGAGCTACCATCCCCAGTCACAAGCACGACAAATATAGACGTACTACTCCAGATGCGCACGCAGTGATCCTCGCCCGCGCTCGCCAGGTCGCCGTTCGGGAGAATGCAGACCGAGTAGACAAAGCTCTTATGGCCGGTCAGGACAGCCCGCAGTTCGCCATCGAATGACCAGACGCGAATAGTGCCGTCATTCGAGGCCGAGGCAAACTCGCCGTTAGGGAGGAGCACGAGCGAGCGAACGACGTCGGTCGAATCTGAAAACCAGGGAACGACCCGTTGTCAGCACACCTTTGCTTAAGTCTGTCACTCAACGAAAACCCTTTGACGAGTCTCGAGACACGCTTTGTAGACGCACCTTTGAACTTGCGAATCACCTCGCCGTCCGCGTCCCAGTGGATGATGGTGCGATCAGCGCTTGCCGTTAGGAACGACCGCCTGCCGTCGGTCCTCCCGCATTGCTCGGGCTCGACGACAAGCCCCGCCCAGACTGCCTCACGGTGCCCGCCTTCGAGGACGAGTATGCACTCCCACGACCGCATGGACCAAATGCGCGCCGTGCAGTCCCATGAGGTTGAGATAAGTAGAGGTTCTCTCTCGACCACACCTGGCGGTGGGAAGCGCGGAGCCGCTGACGAGAGGGAGGGCGACGGTGAGTGGGTTGAGCCGGAACTACCCGGTCGGACACCCTTAGTTCGCCGCCTCGTCGGAGAGGCCGTTCCAAATGGTCGATTGCCGCCGCCGTTGCCGAAGTCAGCCATCGTCGGCGTCGTTGTCGACAGCGAATCGCTAGTCGTCGCACCAAAGGACGGAGGGTTTGGGATAGAGAGGGACAGCGGCCTGTTTGGCCGCCGTCCAGCACCACTACTGCCTCCGACAGGCGATGATGTTCCTGACGATGGGACGCTGAAGGATTCCCCTGGGTTGGTGACCGAGCCGGCCGCTGCTGCTACTCGCAAGCCGGGCCCAGGTGAGCCAGCAGCGAACTGGACTGCGTGAGATGTGCTTGGAAGGGCCGCTGCCGGCGAACAAGCGATGGATAGAGGCGTGACGGCCCAGGACGGCGTCGAGGTCGAGAGCGAGCAGACGTTGTGTGCATGACCTGCGGCGAAGCGGCTCAAGCATCAGCTGTGGCTTCCGCAAGCAGCTTATGTCCACCTTTCCCTGAGCTTTCGATGTAGCGTGGTTCCTATTGTTGACTCACCAACGAGGGTTTTGATCGGCTGTTCGCTCGGCCTCCCGCCGTCTTCTCGGCCAGGCGTCGCTCCTGTCTCCCCATCGACGCTCGATGCCCAACTTCCTCGCGAGGGCGCATCGTGGATGAGGATGAGGCCGGCCAAGCCGCCCGAGGCGATCAGACCTGAGGCACGAACGCATGAGGTAGACGAGTATCAGCCTTCTGGCGGAGAATTGTCAAAGCTGATGAAAGAAAGCAGACTCACCATTCGTGTGTTCCTCGTCGGGATAGACGAAGGCCAGGCTATTGACATACGAATCGTGCCCCAGACCGACTGCGCTTAGACGAAACTGTACCGAGCGAGCGCCGGGGCAGGAAAGCAAACGTCCAGGAGCCAGTATGGCAAGGGTCAGCAAGCGAACAGGAACATGAACTTGATGCCTCACTGGCGGATATCGTTCTCTCCAGCCCAGCCTCGTATGATGAAGCCAGCATGAGGGTCATCAGCAGATCAGGGCGAGACGCACCTCGCGCTCGGCCGGAGCCGCCCGGCTCCAGGCGCAGACGGTCTCGTCTCGGCTGGCCGTTAGAACGAGGTCCGAGAACGGAGCAACGACAGCCTTGACGTCGGACTCGTGAGCCTATCGTCCGTCCGAGAATAGTGGGAGCGAGCTTGAGTCAATTAAGGGTCATAATAAGGCTGCTGGCTTGGAAAGGGGAGAAGGGCTGAAGATGGGAGGGAGCATCCGGCTATTCATGCAATCCTCCTAAGACTAGGGACGAACCTCCAGCGTGGCCGAGAATCTGAAGGGCGGAGTAACGAGCATCGCGGTAGAGGCGCTTGGAAAGAGGCAAGCGGACGGGTGCAAGGTCTAGGTCGAGGTCGAGGCCCAAGGCTGGCAGCAGGGCGTGGCCAAGGGCTTCGTCCGCTCGTCTCGAGAGCCCACGCGCAGCTCGTCCGGGGCAAAGGAAGCGAGTGTTAAGAGGGGATCCTTACCGGAAGACAGGAAGTGGAACGACAAAAAATACACGATATCGTACAACTCTCTCTCTTCGTACTCGTGAAACATCCTTTCTCGTGCTGTCTCAGGGTAGCGGCATGGCCTTGTCTTCTCATCCGCCTCGAGGCTTGCCACAGCCATGTCGCAGCAGCGAGTCTCTCGGCCTCCGCGCAGACGCGCCCTTGACCTAACCCCGACCATCGCAAGCAGCTCTTCGACGTCCCCCACCGCCTACGGCACACGATTCAGGATGGCGAGCACCAGTCTCACCCGAGGGGATGCCCCTTCGGCTTTCGCCTCCCTGCTTGCTTTGCCCGTGACGGTCGCCCGATCGCCGCGGATCCACCTCGTCCTCCTCCGGTCGCTACTCATCCTTCTCCTCCTCGGCGCTGCCGCTGGCCTCTCCTCGACTTCCTACTTTGTCCTCTACTTCACTTGGGCCCGCGTTCCTTCCTTCAGCGAACCGCTCGAGCTCACTTATGGCTCGCCCAACCACCCGCCCCACGGCTCAGTCATCCTGCCGGTTACGGGTCTCTGGCGGCCCGGCCAAGCCTACGACGTCAGTGTCGAGCTTGACTGCCCCTTGACAGCTGCCAACATCGCACTTGGCAACTTTATGGTCGGCCTCGACGTTCTTCCTGTACCCAGTCCGACGCCGCTCTACAGCGCGACGAGGTCGGGCCTTCTGACGCCCCCGCCGGTCCTCTCGCCGGCCAACCTCCTCCCGCTCGTCTGGGGCACGTCACAGCGGACAGTTCGGCTCACGCTTCTCAACAACGTCATCCTCGACGATGGTCGTAAGCAGCGTGCAGGACGAGTGACCGTCTGGGTTGGACGCGAGGACGGCTGGCGAGGGGCTTCGGGAAACGTGTTGAGCAAGGGCACCTTCGAGGGAGCCGGCCGCGAGCTGCATACGACCGGCGCCCGGATCGTCATCCAGGGTAGGCTCAGCGGCCTTCGGTAAATTACGAGTTCCTTGCTTTTCACAGTCTCATCTGATGAGAGTGTTGACCATCCATCTGCCGCTCGACCAGCTCGCTCCTCAACAATCACCCCTTCCTCAGCCTCTCAGCCCTTACGTCGCTCTCGCTTCTGACGACCCTTCTCGCCGCTTTGCTTTCCTTCTACCTCTTCTCACCCTCGTTCCGCCCCAAATCGACCTCTGTCGGCGCTTCTAAGACGACCCAACCTGCGGGAGCGGCCCGTCTTCGATCGACGACGCGCGAGAAGGAGTGGGCAGCTACGCTTCCCCGGGCGATGGACATAATAACTGGCGATGTCTCTGGCTCCGCCTCCTCAGAGGAGGAGACCGCCTCTCCCCTCTCTGCTGCGGATGAAGAGGAAGAAGAAGCGACTGTCGTCCGGCTTCGAGCAAAGGAGGCCGAGGTCCGGCGGGTCCGGCACGAGCTCGAAGAAGCGGAGGAACGGGCAGCGGACGCGGCGGCGGAGAGGGCGAGAGCGGACCGCGCAACGGCTACGGTCGCTGCTCAGCAGTCGAAAGATGAATCAAGAGATGTTGACCGAGAGGGATCGCTGCTCGGAGGCGTGAGTCTGGGCTTTTACATTCCCCACCTACGCAACTCAGGGTCCCTGACCGCCTCACTGACTTCATTCTTTGGAAGTCTGGCACGACGCTGAGCCACCGAAGCTTTGGCGCGACGACCGTTACTTCCACCTCAACCTCAACAGGAGGTTCCGGTGGCGGCAGCTAGTTGCGCTCGCGCTCAGGGAGTGCTTCGCAAGGTTAGCCCTCGGCCTCGTGAAGAGACCGGCTTGCTTCGCCCCAGAGTGACCCATGTAATCCTCCTGCATTCTCATTGTCATCATGCCTCCTCGAAATATCTCCGTGCGTTCTGGAGGGAGGAACGTGATCATGACTAACGGGTTTGACAAGTGGAGTCATCTACCGTTGCTCAAGTCAACTGATGACGAAACAAACTTCATGCCAATCCTCTGTTCCTCTCCCGCGCAACTTCTCTCTTGCCTCAATCCCACTCGTCGTCACTCTCCTCGTCTTCACTCCCACCCATGTCGCCCTTGCGCTGGTTGAGCGCGGCCGCGAGCGCGCCTGCCAGATCCCCGCCTCCGCCTCCTCCTCCCCCGCCGGCAGACAAAGGCTCGTCCGGAGTGACGGCGGCATAGGCAGCGGAGCCAGCCAAGGCTGCGCCACCGGCGACAGCAGCAGTCGCCGCGATGGGAGGCGCAACCCTCGGCGGCGGAGGTGGCGGAGGTCCCCTAGCGTTGTTGTCGTCATCGTCTTCGCCATGCGCAGGCTTCTTGAAGCCTTGTATTGACGCAAGCAAGTTTGCTCTGCCGGGCTGAGGAGTGGGGAGGTCGAGCGTCGGCGGCGCAGCAGGGGCAGGCGGAGGGGGTGCGCCTGCTCTTGGGGGTGGGGGCGGCGGCGGGGGTGGAGGAGGTGCAGAACCTCCTGCTCCTCGGGGAGGAGCAGCCGGCGGCATCGGTCGACCCGGAGGTGGCGGCGGTGGAGGCGGCGGCGGCGGGGGAGCTGACGGTTGCCCTCTCGCGGGTGGTGGGGGCGGCGGAAGGCTAGGCCGCTCCGGTGTCGCCTCGACCGGATCGACGTACGTTGTCGGCGCGCGCGAAGGCGGCGGCGGAGGGGCCGCCTTTCGCTTGGAAGTTGGGGCCGGTGGCGGTGCCCTCTTCTTGGGCTGCGGCGGCGGCTGAGCAGGCTGTGAGAGCGCGATCAGGGGTCGCGGACAGGTCAATCCTGCAACTCAGTCCAAAGCGGGCAAAGCCTCCGTAAAACGGGAGCTACAGCTGATGATAAGAATCGAAAGTGCAGATGTAAACTCACCGGTAGACCGCCCTGTCCTTTGACAAAGTCACGGATGAAGCCCTCATTCTCCTGGATTTGCTTCTGGCTGATGCCGGCGCTTCCGAGCTGATCGAGCAAAGCCTGCCAGGACGGATCGACGCCCGAGGACGAGAAGCCGTGCTCACTCGTGTAGCCCATATGCGCTACATGTTTGAAGGAACCCTCCGACTGTACGGACATGCGATAGGTCGCATGCGTGGCGAAGATATGAAGGGGAAACGGTCAGTGATCTGGCCGTGCAGCCCCTTTTCGATCGTTCGGACGCTGAATGGGAATTGATCGGGGCAGAGGAGAAGAGAAAGTGGGACGTACCGGTCCCGAAATCAGACTTTTATCGATTTTGCCTCCACTAGCTCTCTTTTTCTTTTTGCCCCCAGTGATAGCGCTTGATGATGAGCCCGCAGTGATTGACGGCTTGCTCTTCTTATCTGTATAGTGAGAAGGGATTGAGGGGGTTTGTTGGGAAAGAGAATATGCGAAAAGATGGAAAGCTCGATCAGCCTCATCGCGAAAGCAGTTGTAACCGTCGGGGTGACTTTGAACCGTTGGTCAAGTCAGGAGCAAGGACGCACTATACTTGCCCCTCGCCTGGACCTTTTTGTAGAGCTCGCCCGCCTCAGATTCATCGGCAAATACAAAAGCGACGTTTGTTTCCTACGGAGGACAGGTTTGTACCGGCGGAAAGTGTGGGAGAGTGCGGTTGTTAAGGTCAGCCCAAGCCCTGGCTCCCGGTGACGAGCTGGTCTCTTCGCCCGTGAAGTCTCGCTCGTCGAACGCTGCAACGTTCAGATACCATGCCGGTGCCAGATGAAACTGACGCAGGAACTAAGCTGATGTGAAAAGGACGCACCTCGCTTGGGAATGAGTGAAAGAAGCCTCGGTCTTGGTTGTAAGACCACGTGCTCGAGGTTGGGAGTTCGTGCTCCCAGATAACTCCCCGGGTGCCCTGACGCGGTTGCGATCGATAGGGTTGTTCACAAAGTATGTCAGCATCGGAAGCCTGTCTACCTTGAACGAGCTGAAGACGCGAGGAGGGAGGAAACGAGACGAGGGTTGACATGCGCGGGCTGACGTGAGATGGCTGCGGCGCCTGCTCAGCCCAGAGCGATGGCGGAGCCAAGGACGAGCTCTCGCTGACTCGTCAACACCCTGTCTCGCCGACCCCTCTCCTAACCAGCGGCAGTAAGAGGGTTTGAGTCGGAACGCACGAGTAGGTCGACGATCTTGAACCAGACGCCGCCGCGCTGCTTGTCGACGACGAGACAGAGCCCGCCCTGGACGCCCGAGTAGCGCCAACCGTCATCGAGCTGATAGAAGACGCGGGCGACCGTTGCCGTCAAGATTTTTGTCGTCTTGGGGAGTGTCGTCTTGATCTGCTGCTTGTCCTCCGGTAGGAGGGACGAGACGGCGGGCATCCTGAAGCTGGATAGAGAGAGTGCAAGTCGTGGTTAGAGAGTCGGGCCGAGGAGGGCGGCTCGCGCCGGTGACGAGGCCGGCCGACGAGGGGCGCAGCAAGCGAGTAAGTCCATAGGAGGATCATGATGAACGAGCGCCCGGTCATGGGCGACTCCGTCGCATAGGCTGCATTCAATGATGGTTCTCTCAAAAAGTTTTCGCGGCACTTGACTTGAGCCCCTGCTTTGATGGCAAAGGCAAACAGGGCGGTTGCACACGCCTGTTCGGGCGCATCCGTTTAAAAACCCAACGTTCCTTTCACACCTGCCAGCATTCCGTCCAGTGGATAGGTGACGAGGCGCATCTAGATCTCTTTCTTGAGGCTACCAGTCCAGGAGTGTCTTGCCAGCCTCCCTCGTCAAATTAGCCCCGCCGCGAAGGTGTTGAGGGAGGACCTTGCCCTTGAGGATTGTCTGCTCGACGATCGCAACGCAGGCCTTTGGGGTCACTCGGCCGTAGTAGAGGATTGAGCCCGAGGGGAAGCAAATCTGTCGCATGATCGGGCGAGGGGCAAAAAGGTCAGCGCTGAGGTAAGCCTGACATCACAGTTAGACAAGGCGAGAAAATCTACAATCATGACGCCCGAGTAGCGATGACCGCCGAGGTGCGAGATGTTAAAGACGCCGACTTCTTTGCTTCCCTCCTTTCCTTTGCCATCTCCCGCAACCTCCCTCAACAACCCTTCGACAGCCTCCTCCCCATTTCCGCCCTGCCCCTGAGTCTGGAGCAGTGTTTCGAGCCGCTCAGCGTTTGACAGGTCGTGCAGCGCGCTTCCTTTGCTGTCGACCGAATAGCCAGACAGTGCGAGGGTCGAGGTGATGACGTCTTGAAGGAGCGGGGCGGCGATGTGGCACCGCTTATCGCGCGTCTTGTGCGAACCTGATGTTTGAATGGCGCACAGGCGTGTAAGCGTGGCAATCGACAGCAGCCTAAAAGATCACCCCCAATTTCGTTTCGAACACGCACAGAGCAGTACGACCGCTTCGTATGGTAGAATCCACGAGTTGAGTTTCGTCTTCGACCCGCCGCCGACCCGACCCACCTCGGGGCTCAGCGCTTGGTCATAGAGTTCCTGCGCGCCCAACTTGGTGATGGGCACTGACTGAACAACCTTGAAATCAGGGAAAACAACTGGCGGTCCGACCCAAAGGGCGCAAGGATCAGCAGCGAATGCTGAGAAGAAGATAGGAGATGGAGAGCGGAGTAAAGGAGAACTGACGGACGCTCGTCTCGCCGTCGACCTGCTCCATCTCGACACTGCTAGCCAGAACTGTCAGCTTGGCCGTCTCGTCTGAGTTGTACACGCCAGGGATCTCCTTCGTGACTCTCAGCTTCCCGACATCCATCTCGCGCGAGCGGGTTGGCGGCGCCTTTTTCTGATGGACTGAGCCCAGATAGAACGCTAGCGAGGCCGGATCGCTTGCAATATCGTGCGGCCAGTCGCTTCGGTCGGTCGAGATGAGCGCAAGGCGGTGCATTGGCTCTAGAGACGAGTAAGATCGAATTGAATCAGCCCTTGGTGCTTCGTCTGCGTCGGTTAGTAACAAGCCGCATGGTGCTCTCCGCTCGGGTCCGTGCCGCGGGGGTTGGCCAGCCCTGCGCCCGCAGTCGAGCTCTCATGTCCGAAGGGGGATACCGATTGGTCGATGGAAAGACATACGCACTGCAAGTCCCGAGCATCTCGCTCTCCTGGTCCATGTCAAATTTCCTTGGGAAGCTAGGGTACTGCTCCTCGTCCGGCGCCGTCGCCGTCGCCTCGTCGTCCTCACAAGCATCGCACTCGGCGCAGGGGACGGCCTCGCGAAGCGCTGCGAGGTCTTCAGCCTTCGGCAGCGGCGCTCGGAAGGAACCTGGCGCAGGAGGTGTCTGGTCTCCCGGGGTTGACAGCCCGGGGGTCGATGGAGCGGAGCTCGTCGGTGTCGAGACGAATGACTTTAGGCGGTTGAGCATGGCTTGCGACAAGGGCGGCGCGCGGGGAGGAGGGGGGGACGAGGCGTCGAAGGCTGTGAGACGAGCTCAGGGATCAGCTCACCTTGTGAAGGTTTTGCCCCAGATCAAGAGCGGGACGGACCTGACGCAGACGGTTGAGATCAGGCGATGAGCGCACGCTTAGGAAGCCCGATGAGACGACGAGGTGGTAGGCAAAGAAGTGGACGGCGGCTGGGAGCTCGCCCCAGAGGCTGGCGACGGAACGGCGGGGCGGATGAGGCCGATGGAAACGCGGCGACCTATCAGTGAGCCTACGCCCCATGCGAAATGCTCGACCTCAGTCACTTCCAGCACGTCACGAGAAGAAATGGTGTCTATACACAAATGTAGGGTGACAAGCGGTCCCTTTCCTCCACGTCAGTCTGATCAGACGTGTGCGCCCACCCAGATGCAGATGTCGCGCAGGACTCTGGTAACCTCGCGCTCGGTATAGACCGGAAGATCGTCCGAGGGCGAAACGCCGGCCGGTCGGAGGTCGGGCACATGGACGAACAGGCAAGGCGCTGAGCGGGCGGAGGAGCCACGGCGCTCGACTGCCAGGCAGGCTGCATTAAGCGAGGTCTGCGAGGACAGAGATGACGGGGGTAATCAGGTTATGTTTGGTTGCATCGCACAATCGCCTACAAGTGAACGGCCGTACGGCGTATACGTATTCACACAGGTAGAGTCCTGCATCAGTTGAGAGACGAACGTGCTGAGGTTCGGGCAGCGACATGCAAGCGTCAGTCATGGCCGGCAGCCTTGTCATCGCCCAGGCAGCGCACCTCGATGCCCATGTCGTCTCGCAGCCACGCAAGCAGCGCAGGCAAGTCCAGTGTCGACCACATCTCGTCCTCTTGAGCCTTCCAATCTGGCACGGTCCGCTTTCCCTCGTTATCGGGCCGGCAGTGCCGCGACTCCGAGTCGACGGAGTTGTACATCCCCTTGCGGCCACGCTGCTCGAGCCGAAGCCCGTCCCTAGCCCTGCTGGCAACGCCAACATGGATGAACGCGTCGTAGATGCCCTGTTCATGCAGTGGAGGAATGATCGAGTCGACCTCCTCGTACGTAACGGCGAGCGAGCGGAAGGTGACTTCGACTCGCCGGCGGCGTCGCTTGGGCGCCTCATCGGGGCTGGCCGACGGAGGCACGTCGAGGACGAGGCCATCGAGGTGTCGGGCCGTCAGCGTCGATGGGTTCTCAGTCGGGTACCCTCGGAATGGACCTGATTTAGGAGAGCCAGATGAGTCAAACACACTATCAAGCGACCAGGAGAGGAGGGTCGAGCGACTCGCCGTAGCCGGTGATGAGCAGCTTGATCGAGTCCGCCTCCTCTAGCACATCGTTGGCTCTTCCCTCGGGCGCCTCCAACTGAGCCTCCCGATCCTCGTCTCGGACAGACATGGCGCGTCTGCGGGCTTGCTTTTGACGGAGCAGCAGAAGCCAAGAGTCAGCGATGGATCTGCTCCTGCAGTATCGGGTCTTCGCGGCGGGCGCACCTGAGCGGCAGGTCGAAGGATCAGGAAGTAAGCTAAGCTAATGCCGATGCACCAACCGATGATAGCAGCAAGGTTAAACGGGAAGTGCCAAGACATGCACACCGAGTGCAAGCCAGATGAGCAGTAAGGAGGTGAAGTTGAGTGAGAGACGACAGCTAAGGCTAGTACTGGGCTTCGCGCAAACTAGTCGCGCAGCAGACCTCGCGGGCGAACAGACTCTTCCTCAAATGCGAGACGCCGTCTGCCCCATTTGGGCGCAAGCCAGATGCGTTCACGTGACATGCAATGGTATCCAAAGAGGTCCGTGTAATTTTAACGAAGACGGCGACATTCGAAAGAAGTGTCGGTTACAGAGGAACGCAAGGATTAGGGGCGAACGGGCGACGGCCTCGAGGCCAACTAGGGCCGACGTTAGATAGTCGAGAGGTGCGGCCTGGCTCAGGCAGTAGGACAAAATCCAACTTCAAGGGGATGGAATCGGAGAATGGTAAGCTCACGAGCTGACATCGAAGATGGGCGAAACCCTCCGAAACGAACCCTTGTATCCCATTACGGCCGGCTTGCCCTTGCCTCCGCAAGCGAACAGACTCGTTGCGTCGTCGAATGCATAGCTATACGCCTGCTCGCACCGGTCCTTGAAGTACGCCCTATGACGGACGGCCGAGCCAGGGCAAGTTTGAGGCGACGACTGAGGGCCGGTGCAGCAATCGGAGGAGAGGTGGCCGAGGGCGATGCAAGCCGACGAGCAGCCGTGCGCGAAGCCTGGGCCGTCAAAGTCCTGGGCAAACCAACCAATCAGAGCCGTGTAATCAGTCAAAGGCGCAGAGGCGGATAATCATATACGTCAGACAAACTGTCTGCAGCTCGGTCGGGCAGGCAGCGAGGAGATCGGCTGCGCAGCCGGGGGCGACGCAGCCGGTCGCTCCCTCACCAAGTGGCGTAATCGCCGCCGGGATATTGAGTCCGTCCTTCCGCGTCGAACGGCTGGTGTTAGTTTGTGTTTCCAGCTCTGAACGATGTGTGGAGGGGTAAGGAGAGACGCACAACGAGCGAAAGGTCGTAGAAGTCGGCACCGGCGTGCTTCCCGAGCCCAAGCTCGGCAAGCGTGCCTTCGAGTCCCAGTCGGTAGCGCAGGTCTTCTGTCAATACCTTGTGCGCCCTTAAAGAGGTCGCGGATGTGCGCGATGGCACTCACAAGGCGGCTTGCCGTACGCCGTGCACTCAAGCCCACCTTCGCAGCCGCCAGTGAGGCAGGCCTGCATACCCGGCTTCGCCGGGTCCGAGAAGTCGCAGCCCGTCCGGGCCCAAATGCGGCCTGCGAGCCTGAAGACGTGCCAGAAGAAGGGCATATCAGGGTAAGCGTCCCTTCTGTTACCGTGAGACGACAAAAGACAATGAGATCGGGTAAGGAAAACGTTAACGAACCAATCGTCAGGGACAACGTGCATTTGGGCCGACCCGGGTGGAGCCTCCCACCCAGTCAGCGCATCTGGCGCAGAACTCTGCCCGAGCAGGGCAGGCCACTAGAGAGGGGAGCGTTAATATATGAGATACATCTCGGGGAGATAATGGACGATAGAAAGGCTGTGGACGTGCAACTGCGGGATGCGATAAAGATAGTCGAGTCAGCAGAGCAAGCGGAGTCGTCGCTGAATGAGAATCGGATGATGACCCACTCGTGTGGTTGCATCTGTGAAAGACAGCCAGCATCCAGCCGAGCTAGGTTCTGCATCAGCTTAACCTTGAGCTAGTCGAGAATAAGCTTCGGAGAGAGAACCAGAGGCGTACGAGTTGACGACCGTCATCTCCTTGGCCAGCGTAGAAGTACAGAATGGCCCGGCCACGAGAAGGCCAAGGCAAAGATGGAGAGGAGTCAAGCTGTTCATGTTCCTGGAGTTGGTAGTTGAGAGGGAGATAAGAGTTGGAAGAAAGAGTTCGCCTTCTAAGGGAAGTGGGATAGGGGCCTGATGGTCAAAGAGGGCGACCTAGGGATAGTTGTCAGGAGCAGATGCCATTGCCCGCCGCTCTCGATCCGACGCTCCAGTACGTGTGACATTGACTCCTCTGTGGCCGGCGGATCTCAACAGCCCCTTGAGATAGCCGTGTCCTTCTCTTTGGCGCTCTAAGTCGTCAGGGGCGATTTGTTGCCCACTCGTCACGGCTTTCGAGCGTCACGTTCCAATCCCCCCCCTTTCCTTTGCCCACACGCATGACGACGAGCTCCTTCGAAGTCAAAGGGATCCCCTTGAGGAGTTGGGACTGCTCCGCTTGAACGGTCTGCATGATCCCGGTCAGTACCTGGCTTGTCCAAGTCGGATTCGTCGTTGTCGGGCGTCAGTTGCAGTCCGCCGGCATCTACTAGCCGCCTCGCGGCCTGACTCGCCGGTCTTGTCCGTTCTCGCTGCTCCCCAGCGTCCGACATTGACCTTTGCATCCTTCGATTCGCCTTCTTCTGCACAACTCGACTCTTGTCCACAAACGGTCGTTATCAAGATCTCGTTCAAGATTTGCTCGGTCGCCGGCACGTCCCACACTTCCGAGCTCGCCGACCCATCCTCCCTTTCCTTTGAGGCAAGCCATGGCTGCCGCTACCGCGCCATCAACCTCGGCCATCGTCACACCGCCTGTCCCTGCCCTACCATCGCTTTCCACTGCCGAGGGCTTCATCTGCGGTGGTCTCGCCGCTTGCACAGCAGTCACCTTCTGTACGTATGACGTGTGCGCTCGCCGAACTCAGGACCCGCCACCGCCGCCGCTATCGTTCTGGTCTGGACCATGCCCCTCTGCCAGGACGACGTTCGACCCTCAACTGACGCTTGGTCCATTCCCCCTTCAAACGCGTCCTGGTCAATCAATCGTCTTACCTTTCATATGATCTCCTGCGTGTGTATGCCCGCGGTTCTCGTCCTTCGGCTCCCCGCCCCGCCCTCTGGACCCTTCACCACGCTCTCGCCCTGCCAGCCAACATCCCCGAGGTCTGTAAAACGCGCCTCCAGCTACAAGGCGAGCTCGCAAAGGGCGCTCGCGTCTACACATCTGTATTTGACGTTGCCAAGAAGACCTGGGCGAACGAGGGCCTCAGGGGTCTTCAAAGAGGGCTTGGGACAGCGGTCAGTCTCCCTGTATAGCTCGTCCCGAGGAAAACGTCATCGCAAGATGTATCGAATCTGATCAGAGTCATACGTCTCATCCCCGGCCTCGCAGTACGTCTACCAGGTATGTAGACTTCAGGCTCACGCAGGCATTTCATGAAGGCAATTGTGATCCGCCCTCAGCCGAGCTCCTTGCCCTCATCTCTCGCCTGTACGCGTCAAGACTCCCAGACTTATACGCTGACGCCCTCCTTTCTCGACTTTTTTTGTCAATAGATCGCACTCAATGGCTCACGGCTTGGCTTCTACGAGCCCATCCGACGAGGCTGCATGTCGGTTCTCGGCAAGGACCCCAACGCCCAGTCGTTCGGTGTTTCGGTCGCTGCCGGCGCCGGCTCGGGCATGATCGGCGGTGCGTTTCCCACTCGCCGAGCTTGTGTTCCCGGACCTCACAGGAGATCTTAGCGGCTTTTCGACGGAGTCCTGACACTTCGCTTCCTCCTTCTAACACCCTCAGCATCCCTCGGCAACCCCCTCTACCTCGTCAAGGCCCGCATGCAGGCCTACTCGCCGTTCCTTCCAGTCGGGGCCCAGCACCACTACAAGTCGGGCTTCGACGCCCTCCGGACCATTTATCGGGCCGAGGGCGCCCGAGGCATGATTCGCGGCATCGACGCAGCGATCCTGAGGACGGGCATGGGTTCATCGGTCGGTCCCCCGCTGACCCTCGGCACGGCACGTAGAGCCGAGATTTTGTCTGACCGCAGGTCATTCTCTGCACCCATTTCTGTCCTGCAGGTCCAACTGCCTAGTTACTACTTCACAAAAAACTTCCTCGTAGACGGCGGCTACTCGAGCGCGACGTCTGCTTGGACGTATCTCATGTCGTCAACCGTCTCCGGCATCTGTGTCTGCGTGCGTCGGCTCTTGCCCCCCCCCCTGGGTTGAATGGCTTCAGTGCTGACGAAACACATGTTTTACGCTTCTCATAGATCGTGATGCAGCCAGCTGACACGGCCCTGACGCGCATGTACAACCAACCAACCGAGATCGTTAACGGCCGCACGCGCGGGCTCTACTACAAGAACCCGATCGACTGTGCGAATGCATCCTCTGTCGTTTTTTGCCGTCCTGCTCGTTACTGACTGACGGTCTATTTTCCACTTTTCAGGCATGTGGAAGACGGTTAAGGCTGAGGGCTTCTTTGGCCTGTACAAGGTCCGCTCATTTGCACGCCCTCCTTTCACCGGACCCCCCATTAACGTGTTGCTTCCCTCCCATCCTTGCGCAGGGCTCTGTCGCCCACGTCGTCCGCATCGCCCCTCACACGGTCATCACGCTCGTCGCCAACGAGCTTATCTGTACTCAGTACGCCAAGCTCAAACAGCGTTTCGGGTCGGTCGACCTATAGAGCGCCCTCTTGATTCTCGCGCGCGCATGGCGACGCATAAAAGCGGAGGAAGGAACACCGCCCGCGCTCATTCTTGTCCTGTACGATCAGCCACGGCTTCGCATAGACGCTCTCATTGGCGGCCCCTTGTATTCATCCGCGGCATTGTTTTTTCGTCGAGTCATCGGGCCTCAGAGCAGGTAAGGTCGTCCGGATGGCAGACAGGGAGGTCTTAAAGGGGTCAAGCAAAGTGCAGAGCGTGTCTACAGACCTCAGGCCTAAAACGCCAATACATTAGTGGGCTGGGTCAGCGTCGATCAGAGAAAAGGCAAGCAAGAGATGAACAGCACTCGCCCTGGCCCAGAAGTCGGTCGCTGCCTGCCGACCCTGGTCGAATGCTTGCTCCCAAATCCAGACCCACTCGCCCCCACCGCGCTGCTTCACATGCTCAGCCAGCCGTCGGACCTTCCACTGGCCGCCGGCCTGAGGAATCTCGGAAGCTGAGAGCTGAGGGTGTGTCTGGGCAGACATGAGGAAGGACAGCTGATCGGACCACTGTGAAGGGATAAGGGGACGGGTGGGTCACGACGTCAGTTGGCATGCAAAGAAGCGATTCGTACGACGACCAGACGCACGCCGGTCACGAAGCCGGCGCCAAAGCGGTCATTCTCCATTTTGGACGCGTCTGCGCCCATCGCCTGGTTCCAGTAGCTGCTATGCGAGCCTACGATGGGGCCAAAGGCGGTCGGTCAGCCGCACCCCCTCTCTAACGATGCTTGGCGAACAACCCACCGTAAGCCTGTTCACGGGCATGGCTGAGTCCGCCGTTCCAGTCAGCTTGCTTGTGGGAAGCAGCCTTGCGGCCCAGAAAGGCCGGTATGATCTCGGCCTGGCAGGCGTTCTCAAATGACCATCCGGCGTCCCAGCCCTCCTGCTTCTTCTTGGTCCTATAGGGCGGAAGTTCGAAATCAGCCCGGAAGCCAGTGCGTGCGTGTAGACAGCTTTTGACACACCAGTAGAAGTAGCCCAAGGTCGTCTTGTCAAAGACCTACACAACATCACGCAATCAGGGCGTAGTCCAAGAGTAGGAGAGATTGTGTGCGCACCTCAAGCTCGGCGCGAACGAACTGCCGGGTCTTCTCGTCGGCTTCACCGCCGTGCGAGCCACCCATGCTGCCCCTATGTGGTTTTCAAGGGAGTCAGCATCGAACAGAACTGTGTACGGGCAATTGCACGATCGCACGGGTTGAGGGCGCCGCTCCACTCGCCGACAACAACGCGGCCGCCGCCGCGGTTAGCTTTAAGCTGCTCGTCTTTCGACATTTCGTGCAAGAAGCCTTCCCGCATCTCGCGGGCGTGCTCCTGCGCAGGCTTTTGGCCATCAACAGTCTGCAAACAGGTTACGATACGTCAGCTGCTGTAAATTGCGTCAAGGAGTGGTCGTTACACGCACAGTGAAGCAGCGGTAGACGTGTGTATCCTGCGTGAGTGATTGAAGCTGTGAGTTGGTCGTCCATCAAGGGAGGTTTGTTGAACTACACGAACGATGACGGTGAAGCTTGGATCAGGGAAGTAGTCGTTGAGGGCTTTGCCAAGCTCCCATGAGTCACCGACGATCCTACAAGAGCACGTGCGCGTCAGTTGCTAGGCACAACCGACAGATCCTGAGGCAGCCGACGCACAGCGGGAAGTCAGGCCCGCAAATGCGCCGCAACTTGGCGAGCGTGCCTTTTTGAAAGTTGCAGAGCGACTTGTCCTGCTTGGGCTCATTCATGAGCTCGAGCCTATTTGGGTAGGGGGAGGTGACGGGCGTGTACGTCAGCAGGCGAGTCATGCGCAGCACAAATGGGATCTGCGATGGGCCGCAGCAAGCCCAGGTTACGAGTCAGAAACGAGCCAAGGTACGCACCCGACAACATTCTCGATTGGGCAGATGGCGCCGACGAGGGCCTCGAGGACTCGGACCGTCTGCTCTTGGCACTTGCGCTTCTCGAATAGCTGAGGGCCGTGGTGACTCGCGCCCGAGTGGGCATCCTCATTCTGCTTTCCGGGCACAGCATGAAGGTCGACGAGGACGCCGAGTCCGTGCATATCAGCCCAGCTAATAGACCGCTGGATGCGTGACCATGCGCCTTGGTAAATGTCAGCGTACGGCTCGAACTCTGTGCCCTTGAGCAGCGACCGGTCGAGCCCGGCGAGATGGTAGAAGCTGATGGGCAGCCGAACCGTGTTGACGCCGCGCGAGGCGAGCCAGGCAAAATCGGTCTCGGTCATCCAGCTGTCCCAGTGGAGTTCGAGCGCCTTGCGCTTGTCGTCGGTCGACCGGTCCGAGGCCGCAATGTCGTAGTCGGCGTCACCGCCGTTCTTAGCGTGTGCGAATGGCTGGGGCGTGATCCACTTTTCGAGCGTGAACCAGCTGCCTGCGGTGATAGAGGCAGGAGGTTAATTGCTTGTCGATTTGACCTGGAGTATTCCCGAGCAGGCCGTACCGAGGTTGACGCCTCTCCAGTAGCGATAGCGGAAGAGCTGCCTCTTTGAGCTGGCGTCAAGCGGCTCCCGCTGGTCGCCGGACGACGATATGTCAGCTTGCGAGCCGCCGCCGCTACCAGACTTGAAGCGGTCGAGCTTTGAGTCCAGCTTGCCAGTGAGCTTGGAGAACATGTCCTGAGCGGCAATGAGGAAACAAAAGTGAGTGTTGGGAGAGAGGTGAGCGAGAAGCGGAACTAAGCAAGAGCGACGTACGTCAGAGAGGAAGCTGCTGCGCGGGCCTTGTGAGCCGAAGCCGCCTGCTAGGCGAGCTTGAAGTCCGCCCCGTTCCGTATGACTTGGCCGTCACCTCATGCCGAGCGGGCCGGGAGATCTGGTAGATGTGTCCTGGTTGGTGCTGCTGATGACCATCATTCCGCTCGGCCCTTCGAACTCGCTCTGCTACCACCACTGCCTCGCTCGAGGCCGGCTCGACCCCAAGATCTGAGGTGCGACCTCTCCCATCGCACCTGCTCTTCTTTGGCCCGTTTCCTCTTACCCGTTTCATTGGCTGCATCAGCGCACTCGTGACCTTGAGCACTCTACCTATGATGTCCCTCTCCAACCTCGTCGCCGAGAGCGGTCTCAACGATCAGCGCGGTTGCCGGCCAGTCCGGCCGCTCGGCGAGCCGCAAATATTGGGCGAAGAGGCTGCCGCGCTCCAGCTTGACGAGAAAACGACCGCTTCGCTCTCAGCCGAGACAGCAGGGAGCTCGCTGTTTGTTTTCACGCTGTCTTCTGAATCTTTGAGTTTGTCATCGATGCGACCTCATCGAGCCAGCAGCTTCAGATCGCCAGGAACACGTCTGCCAGCCTAGCTGTCTGTCGCTTACGCGGCTACCTGGCTGGCGAACCGTCCCTCGTAAGGGTCGTCTTCTCCTGAAACTCGAGCCTCGAGGACTAAGATTGACACCCCATGCCTTTTCCTTCGCTGTACTCAGACTGCCCTCGTCTGTTTTCAGGTGGAAGTCACCGACTCCCAGCCTGACTCCTCCCGCCTTGGCTTTTTCGCTCGTGCAGCTGTCAGCCCGGCCGACCGTCGACGGTGCCTCGGTTGGGCCGCTTCAAAAACGGTAGCCTGCCGGCGCCTTCGCTCTGATCGCTCGGAGTGACACAAGCGCTGCCAACGAGGCAAAGCGTCAACGCCTTCTCAAGGTCGGTCGCCGGCGGTTTGCTGACACCTTCTGACAGCCATAACAGCCCCACGTGGCACATTCATCTTGGTGGGATGTCAGGTTTCACGTTGCGTCAAGGACGAAATTTGCGCTTATTGGTGGTCAAGTGGGCCTCGGCCTGATCACATTTTCCTTGTTCCTCCAATCACTACGAACTCACGAGAGATTGCCCAAAAGAGGGCGTTACCGACAACGGCGCCGACGGCGGCGACACCGAGAGCGCAGCTCAGACAGGCCTGAGCGAACCCAAATTTGGCCGGGTCTGGAAGGTCGGGAGCGGTCGACAAACTCGGCGGCAGCAATTGAGGTAGCAGCAGACGTCGTAGCGCCGATGGCCAAGGTAGCGACGGCTGAGGAAGCGGCGGCAGTAGCGCCCGACGTTGAGGACGAGCTGACCGCAGCGGGTGTGTCGGCAGCCGAAGATCTGCCGATTGAGCAGGCCTCGGCGATGGCATCAGAGAGACATCCGAGCTGAAGCTGCCCTGCCAGCGGGCGGACGAGGACCAGCGGGTGGTCAGCATTCAAGCCGACCGTCGTCGAATGAGCGGCGGTCACACACCTGATATATTGACGGCCTGCTGGAAAGTGTCGTCACACGCATAGCTGGCGTCCTGGCTGGTAAAAGTAGGGCTCAGTCCGTCTACCGCCCTCGAATCGCTGATTCGGCACTCTTAAACGGTTCCGGCCCACAAACTGGGGACACCGCTGCATGAAGAGAGGGAAGGAGCTGCGCAGGCCAGCTGATCTTCAGAGGAACCTGTAGGCGGAGGAGACAGGCGAGCGTTAATACTGATTCTCGCGCTACTCGATGCGCGGTTGGCCGAGTCACGACGCGGTGTTGGCGACGGCAGCGGTAAGCGCGACGACGGTGAGGGTGGAGAAGGACTTCATGGGGATGAAAGGAAGGGGACAAGTAGGGGTGACGAAGGGATAAGAGGGCAGAGGGCGAAAGTTGCAAAAGTTGTGAACAAAGACGGCTCATACTCGTCGCCCATCATGCTGACCTTTACAACCCCTCCCGCCTCTCCTTCTCCACCGTTTTCGTCCTCCATTGGATCAGCTTCGGCCGAGGATCACACATCCCGGTTCTCCATCGGCCCTGACTTCATTGAGACCGGCCTACAAGTCGCCGTTTAACTGATCTGATTACGACTGCGGAACGGGCCGGGGTCGACTGCGGCCGTCATCTCCGCCCTCCGTCGCAGTCACCCATGCGCGCTAGTCATCGAGCCTGATCATCTTCTCGACCTACCGCATGCTGAAGCATATGCAGTGCACCAATCAGATGAGCTAGTTCGGCTTGGCGACGCCGACCTCTGTGGCGCTTACCTCCCCCGCTTTCGGACCACCCTCCTTGTGACGCTTGCACGCCCTCCGCCCCCCGCACAGACGAAGACTTCAATCTTGGCGGCACCGGCTGATATCGGACCAGCTAACCAGATGACAGAGACTAGGGTGGAGGGTCGGCCTCGCACGGCTGCGTGCTCACCAGGGTGGGTGGAGCAGGTGGGAAGATAAAGCTAGGCCGAGGGGGGCGGATCCCTTACCATTCCTCGCTGCCATCCTCATTTATGACCTGCATTGAAGTAATTTCCGATCAGACATGAACATCAGACATGAAACTTGCCGTTGTCCTTCTCTTCAGTGCCACCCTGGCTTCTACGGTCTCTGCGTGTGTGCCCATCTCTCGCCTGCCTCACATAGTCGTGGTCAACGACGATTCATTTCTCCAGATACACGACCTGCCAGATAGACTGCATGACCCAGGCCGCTACCTCATCCGGATGTGACTCTGATTAATGAGTGCTTAGCTCCGTCAGTGGCTTGGCCTGTTCGACTCGGACGACTTTGCCACCTCATCCTTACAGTCCTGGTTACTCGATGCATCAGACAGGGCTAACGGCGCCCTTTTCGCACGGCAGCACGCCTGAGCGAGGTACCCACTATGAGTCATCGTCGAACACGACCTCCTGCTAAGCCGGCTCTGCAAAGATTCATCATTCACCTGCGCTTTCCAACCTTTTTACCATCCTTTCATCGCGCGCGTGCCTGCGGCGATCTTCATTGGATGGTCAGCTCTCGCCTGAACACTTTTGGCGCACTGCGTCGTCAACCTCGACAGCCAATGCCGGAGAACTGGGAGGAATAGGCTCTGAACGAGCCGCTGCGAAGCTGTCCATTGCGTAGTCAGCGCCGGCGAGCGCTTGTGCTATCTCCCGCAAGAGAGGAGGCAGCAGCCGAACGAAAGGCACGCAATTGACGAAGCTGTTGTGAAGAAGTCAAGAAAGGCGAGCCAACGTCGTCAGCCGGTTCAATTCGATCGCGATACTGGGAAGAAGGGGCGTACAGAGGTAGACTGAGAGACCCGCTCTGGCCGCGCTCGACCTGAGCCACGATAGCGTTGGCCAAAGCATCTGGTTGAAGCTTCGGCGCCCCGAAGCGGAAGAATCTCGACTTAGGCAAATTTGCGCGTGCGAAGAGCGGCGAATCGCCAATAAAAGCGGGAAGTACGAGGTGCGTCTTGATGAGGGGTGTCTTGTAGCTGCGAGTGGTGGTGCCGGCGAGGCGACAAGGGGTAGCAAGAGGTGCGTCAGCAGCAGTTGAGTAATGCAGCTGGTATCGCCAACGCAGCTAGGAGCGCTTACGCCCGGACGCACTGATGAAGGAGTTCGCGCGAGAGTGAGTCATGGAGACCAACGAGAGCGGCCTTTGTTGAGCAGTAGTCGGTCAGGCTCGATGCGCCAATCAGGCCAAGCGCTGATGAGACGGTGACCTACAGCACAGGCGAACAGGAGGTCGTCAATATCACGTCTTGCTCAGCATCATCGAGGACCAAACGCACGATGGCACCTTGCCTCCGGGTGATCATGTCAGGCAAGAAGGCTCTAAGGAGATGGAAATGGGCGAGGTAGTTGACGCCGATAGACCTGAGCAGCAACATGTGACCGAACGCGTTCACATGTTAGCCGATTCTGTTCGCAGCCCCTGGATTCGAGGACGCGCACCGATCGATCTCCCCGTCTGTCAGATCGAGAATGGGCCGACCGTGGACGACGCCAGCATTATTGATGAGGACGGTGACCGGACGGCCTACGGCCGCTTTGATTGTCGCCGGTAATGCGCGCACGGCCATTGGGGACGAGATGTCCGCCTGAACGAAATGTTGTCGATCGTCGTCGCCTGACATGACGACACAGTCAGCCCTTGTAACGGCATGATGGTATATAGCTAAGTCTGCCAGACCTTCAGGCGGCGCGGCGGCAGCCACGACATCGACGCCCACGACGGTTGCACCCCTTCGAGTGAGCTCGGCGTAGAGCTTTGAGCCGAGAGCTCCACTTGAGCCGGTGACGAGAACGACCTGATCAGACCATATGAGAGGCTTTTGGCGCCGAAAAAGAGCCTGCCTAAAACCAACATGTGGCGCTATCGCTAGCCGAGAAATGATGGGCGGCCCGCCGTTGAACGGCACCCAGACTGACGCAGGAAGCGTTGCGAGATCAGCCGGTCGCTTCCGACGGGTTCGTCAGATACGATTGCGACAGACCGAAGCAGCAGAGTACGCAGCCGACAACGGCGAGCCAAACGTTGACCTCCCGTGGCAATCCATAATTGGCGAGCACAACGGGCAGCACGAACAGGCTGTCTGGTGAGGCCGAGCGAGATCAGAGTCTACCTCTGGGTGGCCGGGCGAGCAGGCGGCGAAACGCACACGAGACGGTCGCCCGAGCGATGTGCCAGACATCGTCAATCGCGAAGCGCATACCAATTCGCAGCGCTGCTGTTCTCCGGGAGTCGAGTGAAGGGCGATCTGGTTGAGCGAAGTCGTAGCCACGGCGCGGCGTCCAGCTGCGCGTCTTGAGCTTGTGACTAGCTCAGACCTAATCGACTCGAGCCAGTCACAGTTTTTCCGTTGTTCTACCTCTAATTTCTTGAGAACATGAAAACGTGATCGGATTAATCTCCTCTCGCACGCGGATATCTCTTCGTCACCTGACTAGTCTCGACGTGGCTGACTTCGAGTTCGTCATGGCGACGCTGCAGGAATCCCGTGTGACTCAATTACAGTCCCGTTACGCGACGCGTCGAGAGCCAAATGAGCCAGCTGGCTCGACGATGGCTCTTCCTACCCTGCACGAACCTCTGCCACCCCCCTCATTCTAGCATTATAGTCAAGCGCTGCAGCCGGACGCACGTACAATTGTCGCAGGCGGAGAGCTCAGTTTGACCCCTCTCCCGCTACGAAGCCAATCAACATTGGCGCGACCCTCCGTCCAACCAACTCGTCACCCAACGCGTCGTCGCCTCCCCTCTCCGGCCAGCGCTCATCGCTTCAGGTCGGCCTTCTGTTCGCGACCTCCCGGATCGGATCGTCAGCGCCAGCCTTGCTAGATGGGCCGCGGCGGGAATCCCATCTTTGGCCTGACTTCGGGTGGCCGGGGCGGGGGTCGAGGTGGTCGCGGCCGTGGCGGCTTCCGAGGCGGCGGCGGCGGCGGTAGCTCCAACACGCGCTACACTAAGTCGAAGCCTGGCGGCGGCTCTGGCGGCGGCACATCGACCTTTGATAGGGCAAAGGACGGCGACTCTGCAGCCGAGCGCTTTGAGGAGGTCCGAATCCGTGACGAAATTGACGAGAAGCTCGGCTTCTGGCGCTGGGAAGGCGGCGGCGTCGGCTCACACGGCACGCGAGGCGAGGAGCGCACTGGCTGGCTCGTCAACATGCATCAAACGCTGCTGGCCGACGAGCTCATCGCCGGCGGTAAGCAGGCGATCGACCTGTACTTTATCCAGGACGACGGCGGCATGTTCAGGAGCACACTTACGTTCGAACCCTACTTCTTTGTCGGCTGCAAGGTCGGTCGCGCGCGCGCGTCAGAAGTTTACCGCTTGCGCCCAAACCTATTGCTGACCCTGACTTGTTTCTCTGGGCTTAGCTCGGCTCCGAGACGGCCGTCGAGGAATGGCTGCTCAAGAAATACGAGGGTCTTATCATCGGCGTGTCGCGCGTACGCAAGGAGGACCTCAAGCTGGTACGTAATCGCGGGTGCAAGCTCTGATCTCTATGCTCCCTATCTGACGCCTCAACGCTCGCTCTTCAGCCCAACCACCTCAAGGGCTACCGGCCAACTTTCCTTAAGCTTGCGTTTCACAATACGCAGGACCTCTTCTCTGTCCGGCGGGAGCTTCTACCGCTCGCGACGGCGAACGCCGCAAAGCTGTCGGCAGTTGATGCGTACGCCGAGGTTGTCCAGGCGACCGGCGGCGGAGGCGGGGCACTGGACGTCGAGCTCGAGGGCGGCACCGAGGCCGGCACTAGCTGGGCAACTGGTGGGTCCGGCTCAAACCGGCGCGAGCTCGACCCCCAAGCATGCATCAACGACCTCCGCGAGTATGATGTCAACTACTACCAGCGCGTCGCCATCGACCTAGACATCCGCGTCGGCCTGTGGTACACTGTCCGCTCCCTGCTCGGCGTCCTCTCGCTTGAGCGACTGACGGACCGCGTCAAGCGAGCCGAACCGGTCGTCATGGCATTCGATATCGAGGTGACCAAGAGCCCGCTCAAGTTCCCCGACCAGCAAGTTGATCAGATCATGATGATCTCGTACATGGTTGACGGCCAAGTGCGTCTTGTATTTCTGCATGATATCGGTTTAGCGCTCACTGATTTTCTCCTATTGTCTTTTGAAGGGCTTTTTGATCACCAACCGCGAGATCGTGAGCGAGGACATTGAGGATTTTGAGTACACGCCTAAACCCGAGTACGAAGGCCCGTTCACGATCTTCAACGAGGCGGACGAGGTGCGCCTCGATCAGCAGCGCGCCAGCCACTGGACGCTCCCAGTCATCGCTTACCTTGCCGACTGACCCTCCCCTCCCACAGAAAGCAACGATTGAGCGCTGGTTTGAGCACATCCGCGAGGTTCGGCCGACGGTCATGGCTACTTTCAACGGCGACGGCTTTGACTTTCCCTACGTCGATGCTCGAGCGACGCTCCATGGCCTCAGCATGCTTAACGAGATCGGCTTTGAGCGCGATTCGGAGGACGAATACAAGTCGCGCAGCTGCGTCCACATGGACTGCTTCCGGTGGGTCAAGCGCGACTCATACCTACCTCAGGGCAGTCAGGGTCTCAAGGCCGTGACGACCTACAAACTCGGCTATCAGCCCATCGAGCTCGACCCTGAGCTGATGACGCCGTGAGTCCTGTCAGGATCTCTCTGCAGGTTCAGCCCGCTGACTCTCGCGATCGTTGCTTGCCCCTTTCAGATACGCCGTTGAGCAGCCTCAGATCCTTGCCCAGTACTCTGTATCGGACGCGGTCGCTACCTACTACCTTTACATGACCTACGTCAACCCCTTTGTGTTCTCTCTCTGTAACATCATTCCGCTCAACCCAGACGACGTCCTCCGCAAGGGCACGGGCACGCTTTGCGAGACGCTACTCATGGTGCGGCTTAGCTTTGAAATTTGCTCATCGTTCCTCAAGGCTGACATTGACTGCACCCTTATCAAAGGTTGAGGCCTTCCAGGGCGGCATCATCATGCCGAACCGGTACATTGAACCGAACGGCAACATGTACGACGGCCACCTCCTCTCGTCCGAGACGTACGTTGGCGGTCACGTCGAGGCGCTTGAGGCCGGCGTGTTTCGCAGCGACATCGCGACCCAGTTCAAAGTTGAGCCCAAAGCGATGCAGCAGCTCATTGACGACCTCGATGCGGCGCTCAAATTCTCGCTCGTTACCGAGGGTAACGTCAAGCTCGAGGACGTCGAGAACTACGACGCCGTAAGGGCTGAAATCCAGGCGGCGCTCGAGGACCTGCGCGATACGCCGGCCCGCATGGACAAACCGCTCATCTACCATCTCGACGTCGCGGCCATGTATCCCAACATCATGTTGTCGAATCGGCTCCAGCCGGACTCAATCGTCGATGAGGCCATGTGCGCCACGTGCGACTTCAATCGGCCCGACAAAACGTGCGACCGACGGATGGAGTGGGCTTGGCGGGGCGAGTACTTTCCCGCCAAGCGAGACGAGTTCAACATGGTCAAGAATGCGCTCGAGCAGGAGTCGTTCCCGGGCCGGTTTGGCAAGGGACCCGAGCGGCGCTTCGTCGACCTGACTGAGGCCGAGCAGACGGCACTCATACATAAGCGGCTCGGTGACTACTCGCGCAAGGTCTACCGCAAGGCCCACGAGACCAAGATCATCACCAAGGAGGCAATTGTATGTCAGCGCGAGAACCCGTTTTACATCGATACGGTCCGCGCCTTCCGCGACCGGCGATACGAATACAAGGGGCTGCACAAGACGTGGAAAAAGAACCTCGACAGCGCGGGCAAGAATAACGGCTCACTCGCCGAGGTCACCGAGGCCAAGCAGATGGTCGTCATCTACGACTCGCTCCAACTTGCGCACAAGTGCATCCTCAATTCGTTCTACGGCTACGTCATGCGCAAGGGCGCGCGCTGGTACTCGATGGAGATGGCTGGCATCACCTGCCTGACCGGCGCGACTATCATCCAGATGGCGCGTGAGCTCGTCGAGCAGATCGGCCGGCCGCTCGAGCTTGACACCGATGGCATCTGGTGCATGCTGCCTGGGTCGTTCCCCGAGGACTTTACATTCAAGCTCGCCGGCGGCAAGACATTTGGCCTCTCGTACCCGTGCACGATGCTCAATCATCTCGTCCATGCTAAGTTCACCAACGACCAGTACCACGAGCTCGTTGATAAGGACCGCGGCACATACGCCGTCCGGAGCGAGAATTCAATCTTTTTCGAGCTCGACGGCCCCTACAAGGCAATGATTCTACCCTCGTCCAAGGAGGAGGATAAGCTGCTTAAGAAGCGCTACGCCGTGTTTAACCACGACAACTCGCTCGCCGAGCTCAAGGGCTTCGAGATCAAGCGCCGAGGCGAACTGCAACTCATCAAGATTTTCCAGGGCCAAATCTTTGAAAAGTTTTTGCTCGGGACGACGACCGAAGAGTGCTACGCTGCCGTCGCCGCCGTTGCCGACCAATGGCTCGACGTCCTCGCCTCCAAGGCGTCTAGCATGGAGGACGGCGAGCTCGTGGACCTGATCGCCGAGAACCGATCAATGTCTAAGACGCTGGCTGAGTACGGTGCCCAGAAATCAACCTCGATCAGCACGGCCCGTCGGCTGGCCGAGTTCCTTGGCGATCAGATGGTGAAGGACAAGGGCCTCGCCTGCAAATTCATCATCTCAGCCAAGCCGTACGGCGCGCCGGTCACCGAACGCGCTGTTCCGATTGCCATCTTTGACGCCGAGCCGACCATTAAGCGACACTTTCTCAAGAAGTGGCTCAAAGACAACAGGTTCGGCTCTTGTTTCCCACCAGTTTTCTACTTGCCTGCCGCTCCTGACGCCTTGCCCCACCGACAGCCTGACTAATTTCGAGCTCCGGAATGTCCTCGATTGGGACTACTACACCGAGCGCCTCGGCTCAGTCATCCAGAAGCTCATTACGATCCCAGCCGCCCTGCAGAAGGTCGCTAACGTGCGTTTCTAAGCTTGACTGCGTCCGCGTCTCGCCGTCGCTGACGTCAGGCACACGCCCTTGCGTGCTGCAGCCCGTCCCACGCGTGCGGCACCCAGACTGGTTACACAAGCGGGTCGCAACTCGCGAGGATAAGTTCCAGCAGCACAAGCTGACCGACCTGTTCTCCAAGATGCGGTCTAACGCCCCGCCGCCAGTCGCAACCGACATGGAGGACTATGGTCAGCCGGCAGGCGCAAACGGTGGCCGGTCGATCGCCAAAGTGACCAAGAAGGCACGCTCGCCGCCACCACCGCCGGTTGAGGAGCCGCTACCAGACGCGAGGGTCGACTACTCTGGCTGGATCCGCGTCATGCGCGGCCGGTGGCGCAAGCAGAAGGCGCTTAAGCAGCAGATGCGTCAGGATGGCCAGGTCGCCCGCAACGACGGCTCCCTCTCCTCTATGATCAAGCAGCGGACGACAAACATGCTCTCGCGCAACTGGGAGGTAATTCAAGTTGCACCGACTGCCCGGCCGGGCCTTTTCAATCTTTGGCTCTCGATCGACGGCTCGTTCCAGCGGGTCAAGGTTCGCGTGCCGCGATCATTCTACCTCAACCTACGCACTATCCCGAAGGAGCCCGTTTTCCTGCCCGAGTACGAGGCCGAGCCCCTCGTCCGGACGCTTCCGCGTAACCATCCTTGCCAGAACCTCTATCGCATAACCGTCGATGAGCGGCTTTACCTCCAGGGCGAGTCACACTTCTCCGGGCTTATCAACAACCCTAACGTCGACTCGGTCTACGAGCTTCAAGTGCGTCACTCGCTCACGGATCCCAATCGCACTTTTCGCTGACGCTGATACCCCCCCCCCCCCCCCCCCCCCCCCCCCCCCCCCCCCCCCCCCCCCCCCCCCCCCCCCCCCCCCCCAAAAACGGCCACGCCTCCGTCCCTGCCCCCGCACCCCCACCCCCCCCCCCCCACCCTGTTCCGGCTCCGCCGC